>JAIUCU010000170.1:0-68253 GCA_020226215.1 Sindora glabra
TTGTCGTCGCTATAGGTTAAAGTCGTCGCTGAAGATCCAGCTTTCAGCAACGACAAAAGTCGTCGCTGAAAGCCTGACCTTCAACGACGACAATAGTCATTGTTGAAAGTTAAATCTTTAGCGACGACTATTGTCGTCGCTGAAAGCCTGACCTTCAGCAGCGACGACTATTGTCGTCGCTGAAAGCTGGATCTTTAGCGATGATAAAGTCGTCACTGAAAGTTGATCTTCAGCGACGACTTTAACCTATAGCGACGACAATTGTCACCGCTAAAAATCAAATTTCAAAATTTTTTAAATTTTGAAATTATTTTCTGCGACGACAAAGTCGTTACAAAAGGCCTGACTTTTAGCGACGACAACTGTTGTCGTCGCTAATGACCTTTTCAGGCACGAACCTACGTCGACGATATTTTTAACGACGACTTTTTCTTTTGCGACGATCGAGAACTTTTTAGCGACGACAAATGTCGCCGCTAAAAGTCTTTTTTGCTGTAGTGTCTACAAAAACTTGCACTCTATGTGAATTATAATAAGTGTAACGTGCTATAATGTAATATATAAAAAAAAGTCATTTATAATAAGTGTAAGGTGTTGTAATATAGTAAATGGTAAAAAAATATAAATATTTATGTATTATAAATGTTTGGCAAATAGCTATTCATTACTTGATGAGTTAAGGGCCTTTAATTGATTGATTAAATCAAATAATTATTTTAAAAATTAGATAAATAACTTTTTTAATTAATTAATTGACCCTTAATCAATCAAGATAAAAAATTGTGAAACATAGTATTTTCAATCAATCAATTCATTAAATGTATGTAAAAAAATAAAACTATTTGTAAATTTTATAATTATGTATGTTTATTATTTTACTTAAAATAATAGATAAAGAAGTTAAACCTCATACCTCAAGATATGCAAGAAAGAGCTCAACCATTAAGCTCTTACACATTTTTATTTACTTATATACCTAATTTGATATCTATTAGAATGTAATAGTTCTTCATAAATAATAAATAATTATTTAAATTTTTATTAATTAAATTTACATAATAAAATTAATATACATCAATAAAATAAATATTATAATGTGTTAAAGATTGTATTATATAATTATTTAATGAATTTAAATTCTTTACATATTAAAACTAAAAATTAATAAGATTAACCTACACATATATAATATATACATATACAGTAATTTTTCAATTTATTATTTAGTTTAATTTTTAAAACATCACTTAAATAAAATAAATTATTCAAGGTACAAAATATTATAAAAATTTTAATTTTTTTCACATCCAATTCTTTTTCAAAAACTATGTTAACAAAAGAATATATGTATATATTATGAAACTACTTATAATAATATAAATAGTATGATTCGTAGCATAAGTGATAATAAATTTTATTATAGAAATATATAATAATAAATTTTATATTCATCACTATAATATTAAGAAAGCCTCCATCAAAAAATTAAAAATAATAACTATATAAAATTATATATATTTTAATAATAATCAAATCATTATATTAAAAAAATTCAAGCAAATTATATTTAAGTGAGTGATATATAATTGTGTAAAATTTCATTTTCATCCCTGATTAATTTTAATTGTATTAATTTTATTACTCATAGATATTTGTATTAATTTTATCCTTTCTAAATGATAATTTAATTAATTTGGCCTATTTATTTGCAATTTTATTAATGGGTTAATAACTTGATAAATGAAAAGATAAAAATTAAATATAAATTATATATTAGAGATGAAATTAATACTAAAAATTTGTGAATGGTCAAATAATTTAACTTATATTTATGAATGGTAAAAATAAGTATTATATATAAAAAATTAAAAGTAAATAATTTATAATAATTTAAGTTTTAATTTATAATTAAAATTCAAATATACATAATAGTTTATAGTTATGATTTATATAGGTATTTATTTTATATTATTCAACTTTTATTAAAGGAATGTTTGGAAAATAATAAAAAATTACTTGCAAAATGTAAAAATTTTATTTTTATCTTGTAATAACTTAATTAGAAATAATTAATGAAAAATATTAATAAAAATATAAAATTAAATAATTAATTATTTATAATAGATAAAATTGATATAAAATATTTGTAAGAAATAAATTTGATACAAAACAAATGAGATTTTAGTTTTCCAAAAATAATTTTAAAAATAAAATTATAAAGCTTTTTAGTATTAATGTATTTTTATCATATGTATTTATGTAATATTTTATTATTATATGATTAGTGTCACATAAGTATAATTTTATTTTTGAAATGAATCAATCGATTAAAATTTTGTATAAAATATGTTTTCTTATAATACTAAAAAGGTAAATAGGTGCAATTGTAAGATTTGATATTCCTTAACTTGAAATTTAAGTTCAATTCCCTATAAATATAATTTGTAATTTTATACTAGCTTAAAATTCTCCACTCAATCGAATTAGTTAGATAATTTATTCAATTTTGATATATAAAAATTATTTTAACTAGTTACTTTAGTTTTTATAATAATTTTATAATTCTTTTTCTGTAACAATTTTCTTATTGTACTTATTTGTATCATAAGTCCATCTAATCATTATTCTCATAGGTAAGCAGCATAACTACAAAAATTTTAACTTTGTGCCATAATTTTGATTGTGGCACAAATAATAATTTATTGTAATGAACTCATTTGATTTAACCAAATCAACTAACAAAATTTTCTTTCTATCCATCACCGTTGGAATCCTCAATAGAACTTTAAGGTAGCAAGTTTTTAAACCCATTTGACCCAACAAAGTCCATTTAATCTGAGAGATCCTTTAATGAGGCAAGTTTTGTAACCCATTTGGAAAGTTTTCTAACCCATTTGACCCAACAAACTCCATTTGATCTGCGGGATCCTTTTGTGTGGCAAGTTTTCTAACCCATATGACCCGTCAAACTCCATTTAACCTGCGGGATCCTCCAAACTCCATGCTAGTCATTGAATTCAAAGAATCTTTTGGTGTACCACACAAGGGTGCCGGTAATCCTAGGGTTATAAAACACAAAAAGGTAAAATATATAACATAAATGTATACTATATAATTATAATTATAGTATGTCATATTTCTATTATTTCAACACAAAGCATAATATATAATCTAAAATAAAATTATGTTAATAATAACAATAATAAAAAAGGAAGTGAATAATGAATAATAACAATAGATAATGATAATGATAAAAATGGAAATAAGGATAAGTAAAGTAGCAGTGATGTACTAATAATGATAGTCATGATATATGATAGAAGGAATGGTGGTGATGTAGTGACAACAATAATTGATAATTGATGAGTGAAAACAATTATTAATTATAAAATTGTAAGAGTTTATCACTATTACAATTATTATTATTATAATAGTGGTGATAGCAATGATAATGAATATTATTACATTCATGATTTGACTATCACAATAGTTATAATATGGATGGTAATGAGTAACGATAATTTTGACTAAGTAAATATATTTTTTTATGTTTAATTTTTTAATATAAATTTTACCTATGAAATCTTAATCTTTACTTCAAATATACATGTATGATAGAGAGAGGCTTTACACAGCTATACCATCGGTTTGCGCATCAAACACATTATAGTACTTAGATGGTATATCTTGTCTTAGTATACTATCCAACTTGTGTAATGCACTAAATGAAATCCAAGTTGTTATTCTTGAGCCATTAAACTTCTCTCTTTTAACAAAAGATGGTTAAGATACACCCTTTTCCTAGTATTTGTTTTCCCTTTTTCATTTGAGTAATGATAGTGGCATGCTAGCACATACTACCCCATACATTACTTTCTTTATTTATTACCTAATTTTGAAAAAGTTACTTATTTTGTTTAGTAGTATTATTATTACAAATTACTTATTGCTTGTTCCACTCTTTTTTAAATATTATTTTAGAGAAATTTTTTTGTTCTTATTTATTTATCATTTAAAAAAAAATAAGATTGAATTTATGGTCTTTTCTTAAATATTACCCCTATTATTTAAATAAATGCTTAATAACTTTATTTATAAGCTGACTTTTAATAAAGCATATATTAATAAATTATAATTGATTTTTTTAAAATTAAAGTTATTTATTTTCTTCCATAATCCTTATACACTATTCTTAAACGACACTTAAAAAAAGGAATGAATGGACTATTTGTTAAACAAATTATCATCAAATTATCAAACTTTAAAAATTACTAGCACAGGTTAAGAAAATTAGTACCATTAAATATGATATATGTAGTGAGGGGTAAAGGCTCCTAGGTTACTTAAAAAATATATACACATATATTTGGTTGACCACTCCTAAAATATAATAATACTATCTATATAAATTTTTTTGTATAATTTTGCATGACAATTATGAAAGATAATATACGAATGACATTATTTAGAGGAAGATATCTAATAATTGACTTGTATATATTACCTCTTTCATATGTATATTTATCTTTAAACGGTTCTTAGGAATAAAATTATATAATCATTCATTGGAAATAGGTGTAGATGATCTCTTGTAACTTCATTAAACAATTAAAGTTAGTAAGAACATTAATTCACACTTATAAGAAATATATAAATTCTTATATATCTTAATTTTTCATCCATACACTTGCACTTTATTAAATAAATATGATAATTAAGCTATAACAATTAAAAATGCATTTGGAAGAGAAATATATCCGATTAAGTATTTGAATGATTGATCATATTACATTATAATGTTACAATATTATAGTCACAAAGACGTCGCAATTCCAATTTGAGCCAAAATCGGGACAAATCTCTTCAGCGATTTGTTAATTTATAATTATGCGATTATATTTTGGGATATTTTTTGGTGCTCCTACCAATATGAATTTTTACAAGAATTTTTCATAAAATCTTACAACTTTTTTATAAAGCACCTAAACATTTTTGTAGGATGATAATTCATGTCGTAAGATTTTATAAAAATGTTGCAATATTTTATAAAAAATTTGGACTATCATATCCTACACATTTGCATGATTTTTATGAGATAATTGTATATTTTATATAAAAAAATTACAAGTTTTATGAAGTTGTATTAAAGTATTGGCAGAACAAGAATCCGAGAATTAGTGAGAGTAAATGTGGTTTAATGTTTAAATGGGGTAAATTTTAAAAATTAATGGGAGTATTTTAAATTAAACACATAATTATACATAGTATTTCAAAAAAGTTTGTCGAAGCACATACTCACATTAAAATACATTGACTAAAAACATACTTTAGTTTTTTATAAGATTGAAATTTTATGAATTTCATATATGACTAAAAGTTTATATCAATTTGATTTTTTTAATATTAAAATTTCTTAAGTTTTAGTTTCTCTATACAATAATTTAGTAATTTCTTGTTGTTTTAGTGGTAGGGCTGTCAAACGGATCTCAGCCTATGGACCGGCCTATAACTCGTGGACTGACCTGTGACTCATTTTTATGGATATAAACCCTTAAAATTAAGTCTATTTTTTTAATGTGGCTAATACAGACCAGCCCATCATAGACTCGTTCTACGACGGACCGACCCATATTTGCGAAGTTGGCGAGTTTTCAGTTAAAACCCACAGATCGACTTGTATCTACACGGGTTTTGATCTCTAAAATTGAATCTATTTTTGAATACGGGTAATACATACTAACTCACTAAAGACCAACTCATCACAAACCCAACCCATCATGGACTAGCTCGTATCCACACGGACCGACCAGTTTTTACAGCCCTATTTAGTGGGGTAAATTTTAAAAATTAATGGGAGTATTTTAAATTAAACACATAATTATAGGTAGTATTTCAAAAAAGTTAGTCGAAGCACATACTCACATTAAAATATGTTGACTAAAAGCATATTTTGATTTTTTATAAGATTGAATTTTTATAAATTTCATATATAACTAAAAGTTTATATTAATTTGATCTTTTTAATATTAAAATTTTATGTTTTGGCCTCTTTGTACAATAATTTTTTTTATTTTTTATTTGTTTTAGTCTCTCACATTAAAATACGTTGACTAAAAATATATTTTGATTTTTTATAAGATTGAATTTTTATAAATTTTATATATGACTAAAAATTTATATTAATTTGATCTTTTTAATATTAGAATTTCTTAAGTTTTAGTCTCTCTACACAATAACTTAGAAGAAAATGAGTTATATTGTATTAGTTGAACACTTATCTTTAAAATAAGTGTAAAACCTTTAAAATTTCTGAAAGTAATTGATATAAATGAAGCGAGGAATCAATTGCCAAAAGTCTATAGTTCAAATATTATTGATCCTGCGAGATTTTCTTTATTTGTTTTTTATATTTTAAATTTATTAAAAAAATTATGAGACTATTTAAAATAAGACAATGACAAAGTACTTAAAATAATTTGTTAAAAATTTAAGATTTCATTCATTATTGTACTATATAAATAAAAAAATAAAATTTATGATGCATCACTTTTTTAGTGGTATACTACATTGATAATTATAATTTAGTAGTATTATATGGAATATGAATTTAAAATGATATCTAAAATTAGATTTTAAATATAAATTAAAATTATTAATAAATATAGAATAATTGAATAAACTTTAAAATTTAACTTAATAAATGCAAAAAATTTTAAATTAAATTTTAAATTTTTTATTACATATAATATTTTTATTATAATTTAATTAATTTTAAAATGATAATAAATTTCACATAAAATTGATTATATTAGCACTATTAACTTTGTGATAAAAATTTATAACACCAAAAAAGTGATCTACAAGAAAGAATCAATTTTTGATTGCAAATTTTAAAAATGATAATCATATCAGAGTGATGTATAAGTACACTGTCTTTTTCACTTCAAGTTAGGTACTATTGTCAATAGTTAATAGAATATTCTACTATAGTCCAACTTTGGTTTCCTGTGGTGTAACAGTTAAAAGAGCCATTGCTTCAACAGATAAAATATAAATGAATTTTTTATTAATATTTTATACTATTATAAATATTCACCTCAATTAAACTCAATTTACACAATAAAGATTCATTTTTTTCTCTCTTTAATCTCATTCTCTTTAATTTTATTCTCATGATTTTTATTTCTCTATAAATATTGAAAATTAAAGGTGGAGTTAGTAATAAAGTTGTAAGGTATTGAAATTTTCACTTCAAAAGAAAATATTAGTAATATTATTCAACTTTTTTCCATTTCTACTTATATTTTTATATTTTTTATTAAGTTTTATATATTTTAATTTTTATAGTATTTTAGTTAATTTAAAAATCAATACTCAGTAGTTATTATTCTTGTTAAATTTAATATTAGTAATTTTATTTTTATATTATTAATAAATTTTGATTATAAATTTAAATGATTCTAATAATACGTAAAATTATTTTAATAATCAATTTTTTAGAAAATATAACTACTAATTTTTTAAATAATAATTTTATAAACAATCCTTTAAGTACACTCGAATTTATATCATCTCCTCTTCCTTCTCAACATCCATCTTCATAACGTGCTTGTAGTTATAAGAATATAAATACTCTTGCATCTTCATCCGATTTAGCAAAATGATCAAAAAAATTTTGAAATATGAAATCATTTTGATCTAAAAAATGTAAATGGTGCAATTATAGCATTTTCGTAAATATTATTTAAAAAATTATAACCATGATAATTATAGTGATACTAGTATAAAAAGACACTGTTATTCTTCTAAACATGTGGATATCGTAAATATTTTAGGTGAAAATTCTAACATTGCTAGTCAAGATAGTCGTGAGTCTAAATTATGTAAATGGGTTTGTCATGTTGAAATCCTTTTAGTATAGCTAGTTCTCTAAAATCAAATTTCTTTCTTCAATACTTTAATCCTCAATGGTAAGGTATGAGTAGAAATACTAATGTAAATAAATTGAATAAAATTTTTTACTACTAGAAAATGATTTTAGTCAACTTTTTTTTTCAAAATTTAAAGGTAGAATTGCACTTACATTCGATATTTAAATAGCAGCATCTCAAATGGGCAATGTTTATTTAACTGGCCATTATATTGATAATAATTTTATTTTACATAAAAGAATTATTTATTTTAAATTTATTCGACCACCACATGATGCATCTACTATTATTTTTTATATAATAAATATTTGTAGTAATTGCATGATATGAGATGAAATATTTTCAGTAACATTTGATAATGCATCTACTAATACTAGTGCTATTAGAATTTTAATTGCAACTTTAAATCCTATTCTTGAAGGTTAATTTTTTTTTATCTAAGATATGAATGCCATATTTTAAATTTAGTTGTTCAAGATGCATAGAAGTTATTTTCATACTTATACAAAATCTTAGAAGTATAATTTTATATATCAAATCATCACCAATTAGAAAGTATGATTATAGACAATTATGTATCCAAATGTCTAAGAAAAATAAGATGTCTTCACAAGATATTTGTACACGATGGAATTCTAGTTTTAAAATATTAAAATTTTATTTAGAGTATAAAGATATCACAAATATTATTTATTCAATGAAAATTCAAGTTAATCATCACTTTGGAAATATTGAATGGGAAAGGGCATAAATTTACTTACAATTTCTACAAAAAATATTTTATAGAATAATTAATTTTTTATCTGGTTCTTATTATTTGATATCTCACTTAATACTTGATATCTTGCTTGACTATAGTTTTGTATTTTTAAAATTTGAAAGTATTAATGAGTTTGAAATTATTATTAATGAATGTTTATCAAAATGGAATAAATACTTTAGAAATATCCCTTGTTTATATGTTATACCTGCAATTATGGATCTTGAAGTTAAACAAGAAAGAGTAAAAAAATTGCTAGAAAATTACCATGAAAATATGTAATATGAATTTAACTTACAATTTTATATGAATGATATAAATAATTTATTGTTAGAAAGTTTCAAGTATATAATAGTAAATTTAATTCTTTGCATTTATGCATAAATTCTTCATCTTATTCAAAAATGAGTATCTCATTTAATAAAGAATATTATGACTTCTTAGATTTAATTGATGATACTCCCTCAATCAACAATAAATTAAATTTTTACTTATTTACACTTATTATAATTAATATGCCAAATTTTGTCATTTTAGAATGGTGAAAAGCATAAAAGACATAATATCCTATACTTTCTCTTGTGACACGTGATATACTAATCCCTCCAATATCTTCAGTAGGATTAGAAAATATATTCTCTTAGTAAGCAAATTTTAGATGATAAGTGTTTATCTATAAATGATTAGAGCTTAGGGATGACTATTTATTTAAAGGATTAGTTTGATGTAGAAGATAGGTAACAAAATAATTTTAAAAAAATGGATCATCAATAGGTGAAGAAGATAATTAGAAATAGTGATATATTTATATGTTATAAATTTAGTTAGTAAAATATTTGTACTCATTTTATTTAAGAGTAAAATTTTTCTAAACTAGGTCCTATGATTCTTACCCTTCTTAATGGAGGTTTTTCACATTAAAAATTGTTATATCTTAATTTATTTTTTATTATTTTTAGTTCTATTAAAAAATAATAATAATAATTTTTAAACGATAATAATAAAATATAATTACAATTTATAACAATAAGAGTAATTATGATGATAACAATAATATATAATAATAATAAGAAGTAATTTTAATCTAAAATTTAAAGTTTCTTACTATTAATTAATCATTTAAAATTTTCAATACATGATTTTGATTACAAGTTTTATTATACCTCAATTTTAACCTTATTTAAATTAAATGTATTTTTTATAAATATTTTTTTTACAAATGGTCAAATTATTTTTAGTTAATATTTTCCTTCACATATCAAAGGTGATGAGATTTTAATTTAAAATTTTAATATATTGAAAAGTTATCACTATATCATAACAAATTAGAAACAAAACTACATTAATATTTAAAAAATTTCTTACTTTCTTTTTTAAAGAATTCATATTTAATCTTTTCAATATTTAAAAAAACATATAATTTTTATTTCAATTGTCTCAATAAGTTTATCCTAATTTCATTCTTTCAATAAAATTTTAAATGATAATAATAAAATATAATTATATTTAATAATAATATATTTGAATTAATTAATAATATAAAATTAATAATAAATAAATAAATAATAATAATAATAATAAAATATAATAGATCGTAAAATCCGCTTCAACTCACATGGTAAATGTCAACTTAAGATTAAGATTGGAACTAGCAGTATAATAACTTGATCTAGTGAAAAAGTAGTCCGACTTGGGACTGGTCCAACCTATAATTTTTGAGTTAATCTGGTAAGATTGGGGTAACCCGTTTATTAATATGATAGGATTGAATTAACCCATTTTAACAAGTTTAATACAATGGTACGTATTTATGTGTGAGACTATATTTATTCTTTTTATCTTTCTTCCTCTATTTGATGTGAAAATCTATTTATCCTTTGAACAAATTATATTCACCTCCTTAGTGGTTTAGCATAATTATACTTATATGTCTTTTATTTTCAGAAATATACATTAACCTTTGATCTCTTTTATTTTAAATATATGCTAACTTCCTTACTATTAGAAAATAAGAAAAATAAATATATATTTTTAATAATTGAAAAGATATAAATATAATTTCAGATAAACTTAATCTGTCAATACATAAAAATTCAAATTTTAAAGAAGACTCTTCCCAGAAAATTACCCACTTGACCATTATTTTTATTGCTATGAGAAAAAGACGACTTTAATGTGTGTGTATATATATATTCCAACACATCCATTATCATGATGTGTTATATTCTGTGATCAGAAATGTTTTACAATTTTTTTTGCGGCAGTCGCGTCTTTTTCTTTTATTTTCTTTCATATTTATTATTAACAATTTTGTACTTTTTCGAATTTATCCTAGATTGTATTACCAGCATGGTAACCGTAACTGCAGCCGGAATTTAGAACATCCTTGGACCTTCACTGAATTCTTAGAACCATCCGCATCGTGCATTCATCAGCAATGTGGGCGTCGATTTTGAAATGGGGGTCATCCAACCCAGATAAACCAGCGAGCATTGCTCCATGCCTCCATCAACCACGAGCCACCATGGAAACAGCCGAGCGTAGCTTAGCTTCAATGAAATCGGAATGAAGGATTTAAGAGCCACTAGAAATCCATACTAGCAAGCTCGAATGGAGGTTTGGAAAATGAAGTGTTCTTTTAGGTGCCACTAAACAGGGCATAATGTTAAGTGATGCAAGAACCCACCAATGGAAGGCAACACAAATGCGTCCACCATCTCATTAAAAGTTTAAATTTTTTGCTTTTAGAAATTAATTGAACAAGGGCCAATGTCAATAATTAATTAACGTTTTTTCTATCTTTATTTATTTTTTTATTTTTACTTTGCGGTAGAGTAAAAGAAGATTTGTTGCTTTCTTTCAGAGACCATGCAAGCTGCAATCATGGCAACTTCGAGGAAGTTGGAGTGTTGGACACATTGAAGGGTTGCAGTGAAAGGCCTATTATAGCACCATGCTGGAAGGCAATTAGTTTGTTTTAGCTCTGGGAATTAGTGTTAGATACAGTCACACAGTGCATTTGCAAACTCATTCTACTCTTTCTGGCCAGTTAGAACTTTGCCATTCTCTTTCTTTTTCGGTGTGTTTGCAGCTTTATTTGCTAGACTAATAGATTACTAAGTATAGGGTGTATTTACTAGTTTTTGGTATGTGTTTTTGCTTTGTAAGTTGCACATAGCCTCAGGGGAAAGTGTGAAAATGCACACTGATATTGAAATGTAATGATACCTTTTTAGTTGGAAGTTCATATTAAGTATTCCTTCCAATTGTTTTTGCACAGTGCGGTTTAGTATGCATAAAAAATGCAATTTTCATTATGTAGATAAAAGTGCAGAGAGTAATGCAATAAAGTATGCATAATAATGCAGTTTTTATGCAGAGGAATGCAAAGTTCCACGGTGCAGAAAAAAATGCAGCTTAGTATGTGTAGAATACTGGAGTTTACTACGTAGACAAATGCATTTCCATTATGCAGGAAAAAGGGCAGGGAATAATGAAGTATAATATTCATAACAATACAGTTTTCTATGCAGAATAATGCAAGTTTCCTTGTGCAGAAAAAGAAAAAAAAAGTGCAGTTTAGTATGCATAAAATACAGCGGTTTGTAATATTCACCGGCTTTTTTTTTTGGTCTATGTTAGGTGTCAATTCTGTGGCTTTAAGTTTTGCTGCAAGACCAATTTTTGTGGATTTTGCTTGGTTATCAGTTAAAACCTTGCCACTTTTATATTTAAACTTTGAAAGAGTACCGGTTGCTTCCCTAATCCCTAGATAGCAATCCCAAGCAATTAAGAGAAATTAACAAGTCCATGAGTTAAACATAGTTGGAGAGGATGCACTGATGCGAATTACGAAGTTAATGCTTCCTTAAACATCACATTTTTAGTTTGGTGCAAGGGCTAATCAACATAATTACCTGATTTTGGCATTGTTTGCCTTATAGATATATCACATAATGCCCAGGTGAGTATTATATTGGAAGAACAGCAGAAGTCACTTGGTCGCCTAAATAACCAAATGGTTAGTAGTTACATAGGGAAAGAAAAGTGAAATTTCAGTATAAAGAAGAAAAGATTGCTTTAGAAAACAAAAGTGCATGACAACTTAGTACATGTTCTACGTTCATCGAGTATCTATCAGTTGCAACCCAAATTCTTTCACCTAGCATTGTATCAGCTGCTTCAAGATTTCTTCCTCTTCCAAACAGTCCTCACACCTCATCCGTCATATACATTTCATCTTTTGGGGTGATGTGATTGATTGTTTTCTTTCACAGCTATTTCCAACCCAAGTCACAATTTCAAATTAAATGTTTGATTCCTCATAAGCCTTGCCGGACATAGCATATTCAGATGTGATTTGTTGATTTTCTTCCACAACCTATCTCTGCAGCTGTAGGTTGTGAAGCTTTTTGCCTGTCCCCCAAGCTTGCTTCACCAAAATTCATAGGTTTTGAATTGAGTATTAGCACAATATAGAAACAAACTCGATTTCCCGTGCTTTGTGCAAGTGTAGCAACACAGAGGCCAACTTCGAGCTGTTTAATATCTTGCCACCCATTTTTTTTTTTTTTTGCTTTTTGAGGTTTTTGGTGTTTTATTCCATATATTTTCAACGTGGAATTAGTAATCACATAAAAATTTGTGACTTTTTGCTGTTATTAGTCATTACACTGTCTAACACGAAGCTTACTAATCAATTAAAGCATTCTTTTTTGATTGCCTTAGAATGAATCTCCATTTTTTCCATAAATTCAGGCTAATTATCTAAGCCAATTAGATTGTAACTCTTTAAATTGTAACAATCAATGTGCATTGTCAAAATACGATGAATTAAGTTGAGGTTATCATACTCAAAATTCAGAACTATCATGGAGGGCACCAAGATTGTTTGTTAATGAAGTTATAACATTGGTTATGATACATGAAGGCAAACAGTAAAAGTTCACATCATCATACACTATTGACATGTGATGAACTAATGTATGTCCACAATTGTGCCTGATGCAGAACCTGATGAACAAGAGCTGAGCAGTGATGAACCAGTATAGACACTGTTTCTTGAAAACTGACCTCCATCATTCTCAGTCTCAAATGAAGTAGCACCAATGGACAGGCATCTTCTCTGACAGTGCAGGCAATGGAGCTTTAAAGTTAAGCACATGAATTGCTTGCCTTATTGAAGGCCTTAGCATGTTATCTTGATGAGCACACTAAAGGCCAACAACCATCAGACGTTCCATTTGCTGAATGTCAAATTGTCCACTTAGCTTAGGGTGTGCTGCTTCTAAGAGCTTCCCTGTGCCATAAAACTCCCAAACCCGCTCCACTATTCCTACCTGATCTTCTTGGGCTCCAGGGTCAATGGCCTTTCTCCCACATGCTATCTCTAACACAACAACCCCAAAGCTGAATATGTCAGATTTCTTGCTGGCCTTGCTTGTAATAAGGCATTCATGGGCCATATAACCCATAGTATCAGCAAAAGCTGTGATTTGTGACCCTTTACTATGACCAACCAGCCTAGGTAATCCAAAATCCCCAAATTTAGCATTAAAATCTGAATCCAACATAATATTGCTTGATTTAATGTCCCTGTGCAAAACACTCTTCCCATGATTCTTGCAGGTAAAGCAATGCCGGAGCTATGTCCTGAGCAATATTGTACCTCAGCTGCCATGTCAAGAAGTTATGTCCTTCAAAAAGACGGAAATAAAGACTGCGGTTTGGTATGAACTCATATATAAGTAGGAGATCGCTCTTCTGGTGGCACCAGCCTATGAGTTGCACTAAATTCTTATGCCTTAGTTGGCCAATAATCTTTACTTCAGTTGCATATTCCTTTGTCCCTTGTTTAGACCACCTCGATATCCTCGAGTCTTTATAGCAATGAAGGAGTTTAAGTCTCTCAGAAAACCTCTATTAACATCACCAAAACCACCCTTTCCAAGCTTCGCCTCTGCGAAGTTATTTGTTGCAATCACCAATTCATTGTAGGAAAACTTATTAGGTCCAGCGCCCTTTTCAAATTCATCATGCATTGTCGGATCAACAACAAACTCCTCTTCATCACGGTTAGCCTTTTTCTTCCTCACTAAAAACCAGGCTAATCCCATGAAACATACTGTTAGACTTAGCCCAATTCCTGACCCTACCGCGGTCCTTTCTTGCTTCCATTTTCAGGAGTAGGAGGATTTGCAGGTATAAAAACTGGTGAAGCTGCATCTGGGGAAATGGGACTTATTGCTTTATCAATTTGTCAATTTGAAACTGGAGTTGAAAGACCATGAGCAAAGTGTATGTATCTCAAACAGCAAACCTGTTGCTGAAGAGAAGCCAAACTGAACCCACTCTGGTAGGTACTCTTTCAAATCAACCATCTGGTAGTAGTCTTGTTGAACTGTGACATTATCCTTGTATCCAGTGAAGATGACACTTAATCTGGTTGAGCTAGAGTTGTAGAGTTGTAGCTGATTTCAGCATCATATTTTCTCCCATCCTTGATACTATACCACTGTCCATACTATCAATATCACGGTCATAAGGGGGATCCCGCCAATCGGAAAAGGGATCAAATTCCACTGCCACAAATGGATTTTCATTTGTGCAGTTTGAATCCTGAATCTGTCGACGTCTCACAACGCCAATTCCACTGCCGTCTGGTGGCACAGGAAGAGGAAAGTTGGAGCCTGCCATGAAGAATATGATACCATCACCAAGGTAGCTTTTGTTTGGGGAATTAATGATGAAGGAGAAATGGGTGGTAAAGTCTGCGACCTTTCCGGACGGTTTGTCCCGAAGATGCATCTGTTGGTTATAAGTGACTCTACCAGCACTGTCCTCCTTGAACCTTGTCAGTTGGAGAACCCCATTTTCTTGATAAACATCTCCTATGAAAATCAAGTTATCCTCTTTTGCATGAAATTGTGAATAATTGAAAGTTATTGAGGCTGCAAGAGGGACCATCAGAAGGAAGAACATTGAAATTATGGCCAAACAAGGAAGAACAAGAGTATTCTTTCTGTTCTGGCATTCTCCCATGGCTGAAGAAACTTACGAATAATGTTTTAGGTAGAGGTAGGATTTGGCTTGATGGAAAGCGCTTATATTGTGGTTTATATTCAGAGATTATAGATTTTTTTTTTTTGGTCAATCAATTTCTCATATAGTTAGTGCGTAATAGATATTTATGGTAGCCGATGCATTCAAGGAATAGTTTACTGGGCAACTGTCTGTGGGAGGAGTTCTAAATTTTTGAAAAATAAAAAATAATAATTATTTAATTGATCATTATTTAAAAAATTAAAAGAAATAATACTTATTCAAGTATTTATTTTTTATCAAATATAAAAAATTATTTATTTATTTTTTTATAAGTAAGTTTTGTTTCTATATTTTTTATGGATATAAAAATAAAATTATTCTCATTAAATTTAATTAATAATAATTAAAATTTTTTAATTTATATTATAATAATATTAAAAGTATAGCATTTATTTTATTAATATTTCTAAAAAATTTAAAATTAAATCAAACAAAATATTAAAAAATTAATTTTTTTAAAAATATCACTTTTATAATATTAACTAAATAATTTTATATATTTTTTAAAAAATTTAAATAAAAATTACTCCCTAAAAATTTTAATTTTTCTTAAAAAATTATTTATCGTATGAATTAGATGACTTTTTAAGTGTTCCTTCACTTGTGAAGATATAGGATTGGGATCCTCTAAAGTGTATTTTGCACTTTAGAGGATAAAGTGCCAAAATCTACCATTGATTTTATTTATTTATTTTTATTTATAAAATTATGAATCAAAATCAATGGTGGATTTTGGCACTTTACCCTCTAAAGTTCAAAATACACTATAGAAGATCCAAATCCGAAGATATATAAGAATATTGCCGGTAGCTCCAAGCCCTGGGCGGTGTGTTCCACTGTTTCTGCAATGCGTCTGCTTTACTAATTGGGCTGATTGTTGGGATGCTGATAACGAATTATATGGGCAAAAAAATTGTGCTTCTATTTTTTCGTTTTTTATTTATTTTTTTACATAATTTCTTATTTATTTATTTCATTATTTCATTATATTATATACTTATATTATTTTTTATTTATTTTATTTACTGTTCTAATACTTATTTTATCAATGAGTAGTAATATAATATATTTTATTGTCATAATAAAAGTATTTTATATAAATTAAAATTTTAATTTAATTAAATTACCTAATTACATATTTTGTTTTCATATTTGATATTATTCTACAACTCACATACTATTTTCTCCCTTTTTATTTATTTCATTTTTCTTCTTTGCTTTTTTTTTTATTTAAAGTTGGTATTTACAACTCAAACACTAATGTTACTGAGAAGGTTTATTTTATTTTTTGTTATAAAAATATTCAAAATAAACTAAAATATTAAATTGAATTGAATTACTTAATTGATATTATATTTTTGAATTTTACACTATTTTATAACTTACTTACTGTTTCTTTTATTTTTATTTACTCTACTATATATTTTTCTTTTTTTTTTTCATATTCATTATCATTTAAAATTTAAACACTAATGTCAAAAAATAATATAAATATATAATGAATTATTTGATTTTTTTATAAATATATTTTAAATAGTTTAAATTTTAATATAAAAGGTAATAATTAAAATAATTAATTGTATGTTATATTATTTAATCAAAATATCTAAAATTTAAAGAAATAGAATATCATAAGAAGAATATATTTTATTTTTACTATAAAATATTTAAAATAAATAAAAATATAAAATTGAATTAAATTACTTAACTATATATTCTATTTTTGAGTTATATATTATTTTATAAGTTACACATTGTTTCTTTTCTTTTTATTTTTTCTCTTTTCATATTGACTATTATTTATAATTTAGACACTATTATCACAAAAATATTATAAATATACTATGATATATTTAATTTTGTTATAAATATTTTTTGAATAATTTAAAATTTTCATAAGAAAGTTATTAATGGAAATAATTAATTGTATATTATATTATTTAACAAAAAATTCAAAAACTAAAATCAAATTTATTTGTTTAAAACTTTTCAATATCATTTTGGTATCAATCTTTACATAATATTTCAAATTAAATATAATTAAAATTTTATTAATGCTCTATAACTTACACATTATTTTATTTATTTTTATTTATTTATTACATATTTTTTATATTTACTTCTATTATTTATAGTTTAAACAATAATATCATTAATTAGTATAAATATAATATTCTAATATTAATAAGTAGTATAGATACAACATGATATTTTTATATTATTAAAAATATTTTCAATAAGTCAAAATTCAATTGAATTATATTCTTTAATTATATATTTTATTTTCAAGGTCTTGCACACTTTTTCATCTCTTTATTCACTCTATTACTTTATTACTTAATATTATCTTGATATGAAATTTTAAATATTATATTTGAAATTATATATATATATATATATATATATATATATATATTATATATATATATATATATATATATATATATATACTAATTAAGACTTTTGTTAATTCTCTATAACTCATGAATCATTTTACTTTCTTTTATCTATTTTATTGTATTTTTTTCCTCACTTCTAATATTTGTAGTTTAGAAAACAATATCATTGATTATTAAAGGTATAACATACTAATATAATTAAGTAATATAAATACAATGCAAAACATTTTTTACTATTACCAAAATATTTTAAATAAGTTAAAATTTAATTTACTAATATCAAACTTTTCTACACTTTTTCTTCTCTTTATCTACTTTATTGTTTTATTACTATATGAGTGAAGCACTTTTCTTTATGTAGTTTAGTGCATATATATAGTTTAGATGATAATATTTACTTCATTGTATATATTTTTTTAATACTCACTCCTTCAATTACTTATAGCCTATCAATTATATATTCTATTGCTTAAAAAAATTTAAAATTTAAAAGCAAATTCATTTATTCAAATATCTTAAATATTTTCTTCACATCAATTTTTATTTTTCATATTTTAAATTAATTAAGATTTTGTTAAGATTTATGCACTGTTTCAACTTTTTTATATATATTTCATTACATATTTATTTTTTTTTTGTATTCACCTCATTATTTAATGTTCATATGTTATTTCTCTTTATTTTATTTGATCTATTATGTATTTTTTTCTTCTTTTCTATATCCACTCTCATTATTTATAATTCAAACATTAATTTCACAAACAACTAAACGTACAATTGGATGCATTTTATTTTTGAATAAAACTTTTTAAAATAAATTATATATATAATTTATTTGAATTATATTTTTAATTCTTATATTATTCTGTAACTAATCATTGTTCCTCTTTTCTTTTTCTTTGCTTCAATGCATTTTTTTAAAAAATTTTTTACAACGTAAGTATTAATATCACTAAATAGTACAAATACGATATCATATATTTAATTTTATTATAAAAATATTTTTAATATGTGTAAAATAAATTTATTAAATATTATTTAAAATAATTAATTATATATTGAATTTAATAAAAATATTTAAAAATTAAAATTAAAATATTTTATTTAAATTTTATCAATGGGTTCTTGATGCCAATTTTTTGGGAATTATATTTTAAATTAAATATATATTAATTCAAAAGTTGCCGAGTATTTATAAATTCTGTATTGTTTTACTTCTTCTTATTAAATAACTTCTTTTTGTCTATTTCATTCTATATTTTTCCTTTATTTTCTATTTACTTCTATTATTTATAATTTAAACATAAATATTTCTGAATTATAAAATATAATATAGTATTTTTTATTATCAAAATATTCTAAATAACTTAAAATTTTAATTTAATTGAATTTCTTAAATACATATTCTATTTTTAACTCTTATATTACTTTACAACTCTCTTATTTTTTTAATTTGCTTTATTGTATATTTTTCTTTCTTCATGACTATATTATTATTATTTACAACTTAGATACTAATATCACTAAGATATGTATATATAACATGATATATTTAATTTTTTATTATTTTCATTTTAAATAAGTTTATGAATTTAATTTAATTTAATTAATTATATTTACTATATATTCTATTTTTAACATTGATATTACTTTATAACTCATTCATTATTTCTCTTCTTTTTATTTGTTTCATTTCATACTTTTCTTTCTTATTGATACATAATTAATTTTTTGTAAAAATATTTTTAAGAAGTTAAAAATTCAATTTGGATACTATTAATCAATGTATATAATTATAACATTTTTTAACAAAAATATAAAAATTAAACTTAAAGTTATTTAATTAATTTGTAATATATATTTTATATCAATTTTCATGTACTATATTTCAAAATTTCAAATTCAAGAAAACATTCTTAGAGATCCTTTTTTTTTCTTTTGGGGGATATATGAGCAAAACAATATATTGGAAGACCTAAGATATTTTTCCAATGTATCATTTATAAGTCTTGATAGGTATAAGAAGAAGATATGTCAAACAAAAAAATTTTTTAAACCCTTTTTTAGTTGTTAACATGATATATAAAGACCATTATTACAAATATGCATCAATTGAGATTTTATTCTTTCACGACTTTTTTAATCTATTTCATCATATAATTTTTATTTTTTCACTTTATGTATTTATAACTTGAATAGCACTATCGTTGAATAGTATCAATATATTACAAAATCTTTTATTATAAATTTTTAAATAAATTAAAGATTTAATTTAATTGAATTATTGTGATATATATTATAATTTTAACTCCTATATCACATGTTCAAAATTTATTAATTTTAAATCTAAATATATAATTTTAAAATAAATATAATAATTTAAATTATAATACTTTAAAATTTTTCATTGCATGTTTATCATAGAAAAAAATAGATATCTATACACATGTACAGATCTACAACCTAATCCAATCTTTATATTTTATATTAATTATAATATTTCTTTCCTTATTATGATAAATATTATTCTTATAATTTATTATATATCAATTTATTTTTTAATAAAAAGATAATTTGTTATTACTTCTCCATTTTAGAGATAAATTATGAAATAAAAAATAATTTTCTTACATTTATCCTTCTGATAAGTAATAAATATGAAGTCATTGATCACTCTTTTTATTTATCTTTCTAATATTAAATTAATTCACAATAAAATTTGAATTTGAATATCTATCTATAACTAAAATTCATAACTACTTATTTATTTCATTCTCATAAAAATCTTCATAGATTACATTTATATTTTTCTTCTTTTCTCTCTCCATATTCAATTAATTTAAACCTATTATTTTATCTAATATGAATATTAAATTAATTCACAATAAAAATTTAAATTTGAATACATATCTATCACTAGAATTTACAACTATCTATTTATTTTATTCTCATAAAAATCTTTATAGATTATAATTATATTTTACTTTCTTTCTTTCTCCACCTTAAGTTACTTCAAAGTTATCATTTTATTTGACATGAGAATTTTCATTTTTATCTTTGATATCTGTAAATTCATAACCACCTAACTATTCTTATTCTCATAAGAATTATTTTGTTCTCATAAAAAACTCCTCAAATTATATTTAAGTTTTATTTCCTTTTTCTTTCTACCTTTAGTCACTTTAGAGTCACCATTTTCTTTAAAATGAGACTTTTCATCTTTATCTTCAATAATGTAATTATTCTATTTTATTACTTTCAACTTTTTGCAATTCTTGACCTAAAGTTTCTATCATGTAATTCTCTTTCTATGATATCTTTTACTTCTTTTTTATATTATTATTATTGCAATTTGATTGTCCTTTTTTTGTTATGAATGCTTTATTTAATTTAATTTCTACTTTTGAGAAAAATTTTGTAGTTTAATCTATTTTCATTAGCTTAATAAATTCTTGATGTATAAAACTAATAAAACATACATTTTTTTATATAATTTAACCATTTCATGCTATTTAATAGAAAAAGTATAATTTTTACAATTTTGAAAAAAATTATGAAAAGAGGGGAACTGTCACCATATAAACATGTAGACTATTAGTTATAAAATTTATAAATTTGTAGTTGATAATATATTTGAATAGGTTATTTTTATTACCTTAGATTTGTATGAAAACATTGAGATTAATAAATGCAATATTTTTATTTTGAAATTTGAAAGAAATTTTATCCCTTCTTATCTAATTTTATTTGAAAATTTTTTATTTTTTATTTTCATTTCATTTAATTAGAGATTTTTTTTATTTTTATCTTTATCTTATTTTTCATCCAATGTAAAATCTACAAATTTTTACCTGTAGTGTACTTTCTTTTCATTTTCATTAGATAAAATCACCCTTTGCTTCCAAACAAATGAACAATTCCACTTCCTCCCATCAGACAAAGATTGAATTCGATATCTCTATCTTTATCATTTTTTCTTGTCTATATCCTTAATATATTTTTCTTAAATTTCAACTAAGAAATAAATCAATTCTTCTTCTAAATATTTATTACTCATTGTACACTTTTTATTTATTTACTATTTTATATTTATGATTATATTTCAAGAAAATATGAGTTACTCATTGTTTTTTTAAGCTAAAAACTATTCCTCTCTTCTATGTGAATTAAAAAAATAGAAAATATTTGATATCAAAACGTTGAATTTTAGTCAATATATATGTTGTAATTTATGAATTTTAATGAATTGTTTGTATTATTATTTTTAAATGTTTGTCTTATGCTGTAACATAGTAAGTGAAAAATATATTGCCATTAGTTATCATAAATTATGTTATTAAATATTAATAATAATAATTATCTTGAAAAATGGTATCTAATTAATACAATATTTAAATTTAATTCAATTTTTTATAAAATAAATTTAAAATCAATTATCTACTTGAATATTGAACAAAATGAGTGGAAAGATAACTTTTCTCTCTCTTAAATTTTTTTCAATTCTTATTTTATTAGATATCTCCTCTTTCAAATATTTTAGAACTAGAGAGATGACTTTTTTTTTAGTGCTGTTAGCTTTATATTAATTAAATTTTTTATTTAATTTTATTTATAAATAATTAATATATAATTATAATATTATATTATTAAGATAAATATTCATTTGTAATATAAAATTACTATTTTTAAAAGTTTACTTTATGTTGTAATATGGTACATAAAAATATATTGACATTAATCTATTCTTATTATAAATTATGTTATTAAATATTAATATTAATAATAATTATGTTGAAAAATAATTTCTAATTAATGTGATGTATGAATATAAAATTAATTACCTACTTAAATGTTAAGTAAAATTAGTGAAAACATAATTTTTCTAAGGACTATCAGCCATGTATTAATTAAATTTTTATCTAATTCTCTTTATAAATAATTAATATATAATTATAATATTATATTATCAAAATAAATATTTTTTTTTGGTAATAGTAATAATGGTTAAACTACTAGATGCACACACGCAATGGCCAGGGATCGATCCCTGGATGTAACGGAAGGTAAAACCCTAAAGAAATATCGAATGTCACTTGAGTCAATCGACTATCAAAATAAATATTTATTTGCACAATGTATGGAGAGCTTCTTTATCTATATATTATTATATAGCTAAAACAACCTTTCATTTCTCTTTCATTTATTATTTGTTTCCAATGACGTGTCAACTCCTCAAGCCTTTCTATTTTCATTTTCCCGCCCATGTCTCACAAGTTTTCTGCTGCAATAATGGGGCCAGTTTTTAGGATTCTCCTTTTTCCCTCAAGCTGCGCCCATATGGTAAAAAAATTTCGACTTTTATTCCTCCTTATATATATACATATATATATATATATATATATATATATATATATATACATATATTTGTTTCCTCTTGCATAAATTTTCTTTTATTTATTTATTTTATTACTTCATTATATTATATTATATTATTTGTTTATTTATTTCATTACATATTTTTATATAATTTTTGTTATTTATCATTTTAATGCTAATATTATTGACAAGTATAGATATACCATAATATATTTTATTTTCATTATGAAAGTATTTTATATAAATTAATACTTTTAATTTAATTAAATTACATAACTATATATTCTAATTTTATTTTTATATTATTCTAAAACTCACCTGTTGTTTCACTATTTTTTTAATTTATTCAATTTCATGTTTTATTTTTTTATCTATTTTTTGTGTTTAAAACTATTATTTACAACTTAAGCACTAATTTAACTAAAAAGTTTATATTTTATTTTTATTTTATAAATATTCAAAATGAATAAAAATATTTAATTGAATTGAAATACTTAACTACATATTCTATTTTTTACTTTTATATTACTTTACATCTTACTTGTTATTTATTTTATTTTTATTTACTTTACTGTATTTTTTCTCTTTTTATATTGATTATTATTTATAATTTGGATGCTAATATCACAAAATAATATAAACATATCATAAAATATTTAATTTTGATACATATATATTTAAAATGAGTTAAAATTTTAATATAAAAGTTAATAATGGAAATAATTAATTGTATATACTATTTAATGAAAATATTTAAATATAAAATCAAACTTATTTGTTTAAAATTTTTAATATTATCTCAATATCAAGTTTTAAATGTTATATTTCAAATTAAATATACATCAATTAAAATTTTGTAAATACTTTATAACTCATGCATTATTTCACTTCCTTTTATCTACTTATTGCACTTTTTTATGTTCACTTCTATTATTTATAGTTTGGACAACAATAACACTAATTACTATAAATATAATATATTAATATCATTAAATATTATAGATACAATATAACATATCTTTTATTATTGTAAAAATATTTTAAATAAATTAAAAAAATTTCATTGTATTATTTGATTATATATTCTATTTTCAAGCACTCATACACTTTCTCTTCTCTATGTTCGCTCTATAACTTTATAATTTTATGAATCAAGCATTTTTTTATATACTTCATTACATATATAACTACATATCCTATTTTAACTCTAATATTATTTTACAACTCTTCCATTATTTTTTTTAATTTGCTCTATTGCATATTTTCCTTTCTTCATGATCACTATTATTATTTACAATTTATATACTACTATTATTAAGAAGTGCATAAAAAATATGATATACTTAATTTTTTTACATAAGTTGAGAATTTAATTTAATTGAATTAATTAGCTATATATTTCTACTCTTTAATTTAATTCTTATATTACTTTGTAACCTATCAATTATTTCTCTTCTTTTTATTTCTTCCATTGCATTCTTTATTTTATGTCTATTACTATTACTTATTGCTAGAAACTAATATCACTACAATATATGTAATATGATATAAAATAAATTTTATTATAAATTTTTTAATAAGTTAAAAATTTAATTTAAATATTATTAATCGATGCATAATTTTATATATTCTATTTTTTAAGAAAAATATGAAAATTAAATTCAAATTTATTTAATTAAATTTTTTGATAAATTATTTATATCAAATTTCATGTACTGTATTTCAAAATTTCGGATCCAGATAAGATCTCTTTGGCATCTTTTTTCTTCTTGAACAATATATGAGCAAAATAATCAACTTATTGATATTAGGAGATTCAAAAAAGATTTTTTAAATGTATCATTTATGACTCTAGTGAAACTTATAGGTACAGAGAGAAGCCTTGTCAAATAAAATTTTTTTTGTTCAACCATCTTTCAATTCTTAACATCATATATAATGACTACTATTACAATTATGCATCAATTGAGTTTTTAATCTTTTATAGCTTACACACTTTTATACCTTTTTTTTTCAATTTCATTACATACTTTTATACCTTTTTTTTTTTTCACTTCATATATTTATAACTTAGACACTAAATAGTATTGATATATCATAAAATATTTTATTACAGGTTTTTAATAAATTAAAGATTTAATTGAATTATTTTGGTATATATCATATATTTTAACTCTTATATCACACATTAAAAATTTGTTAATTTGAAATCTAAATATCTATATCTATGTCCTTTTTCTTCTCCCTTTTTTTATTATTTTTTAGGACAAGTATTAATCTTACATGAAGTTTTTTCCCTCCAAAACTTCTTAATCTTCGTTTTCCAATACACCCCTTTTATAAATACCTTTTCTATTATAGTTTTGCTACTTTTTTGTAAATTTTTTTGGACTTTGTTTTAACTCTTGATGAAAGTTTATGCATCTTTATATTTTATTTTCTTATTTTATGCACTTATTTTTATTTTATAAATTTAAATTATATTTTTAACTATTGTATTACTTTACATATCATGTATTGTTTCTCTTTTTTTTAATATACTCAATTGCATGTTTATCTTTTAATTTCATTTTTAACTTCTTTATTAGTTTAGAACTCATATATTATTTTTTAGCCACTTTATTATATTTTTATATCCACTTTTATTATTTATAATTTAACTACATATCTTATTTTAAAACTCTTATAATACTTTATAACTCATTTATAATTTTTCTTCTTTTTATTAATTTATTTTATTGGATGTTAGCCCCTTTTTTTTTTCATGTGAATTACCACTATTTATAACTTAGATACTAATATTATAAAGTAGTATAGATACCGCTTGATAATTTAATTTCATTATAAAATATTTTAAATAATTTAAAGTTTTAATTTAAAAAGTACTAATTAAAATAATTAATCACATATATTATTACCTAATAAAAGTATTTATAAATTAGAGTCAAATTTATTTATTTAAAATTTAAAAGTATTTTTATGTCAATTTTTAAGTACTGCATTATAAATTAAATGTATATTAATTAAGATTTTGTTAAAGCTATAAACTCAAACTACTTCATTTTCTTAGACACTTTTTTATATACATTTTTTAAACTTTGATTTCTATTATTTATAATTCAAATGCTAATATCATTAATTAGTATAAATATAATATAATAAATTTTTTTATAAAATAATTTAAAAAATTAAAGATTTATTTTAATTGAATTATTTAAATGTATATTCTGTTTTTAATTCTTATATTATTTAATATAAGAATTATATACTTTTATTTTTATTTGCTCTATTACATATTTTACTTCTTTTCTTTTTATATTATCAATCTTGTTATTAATGATTTAAATATGAATATGAATAAAAATTTTACAAACAACATAATATATTTTATTTTTATTTTAAATAAATTAAAATTTTAATTCAATTGAAATATACTAGACTTTTTAATTTTAACTTTTTTATTTTTATATAATTCACTTATTGTCTCTTATATATGTATGTATGTATGTTTCTTACTATTATTTATGGCTTAAATCCTAATATCACAAATTATTATAGATATAAAATGATAAGTTTAAATTTTTATAAAAATATTTCATATAAGTTTAAAATTTACAAAAAATTATTAATTGAAACAATTAATTACATATTCAATTATATAATAAAATATTTAAAAATGAAAAAATTATTTATTTAAAATTTATTAATATATGTTATCTTATTATTTTGCTTTATTTTAAATTATATAAAATATAATTGAGATTTTATCAAAATTATACAATTTATGTACTATTTTACTTTCTGTTATTATCTTTTTCAACTTAAATAAATTAAAATTTTAATTTCATTAAATTATATTGTATTTTCTAATTTTAAATCTTATATTATTATATAATTCATTTACTTAGTGATTTTCTTGTTTATATATATATATATATATATATATATATATATATATATGTTTATTGTATTTTTTTTATGTCTATTACTATTGTTTATCACTTAAATGCTAATATTACAAAGTATTATAGATATGAAATTATAAATTTAATTTTTTATAAAAATAATTCAAATAACCTTAAAATTTAATAATTTTTTGTTGAAATAATTAATTATATATTCTATTATTTAATAAAATATAGAAAAGTTAAAATAATTTTATTAATTTAAAATTTATTAATATATATTATCTTGATTTTATTTTGCTATATTTTAAATTATATAAAATATAATTGAGATTTTATCAAGACTTTACAACTTTGTTTCACTTTCTATTATTTTCTTTTCAATTTAAAAATTAATTTATTGAACTATATATTATATTTTTAATTCATACATTACTTAATGTTGGAGTCACATTATTCTTTTTATTTGTTCCATTACATCTTCTTTTCTTTTTTTAATATCATCATGTTATCTATAATTCATATGTTTATATCATTAAGAAATGTAAATACCAATTAATTATATTTTATAAATTTATGTATGTATTTATTTATATAATTTTATTTATTATTTATAACAAAATTATAATTATTTAAAATATAATTAATTATATTTTATGACATATATTTATTTATTTACCAATTTATTTTTGTTTGTCAAAATTTTAGTGTAAGAATATAATTAACTAAAATTTAATTAATTATAATTTATGATATCACATATATATTTATTTACTTACTTACATGCTTATTTTTTATTTAATTATTTGTACAAAGTTTGTAAGGATAAGTTTGATATGTAATGATACATAAGTACCTTTTTTAGTTTTACGTTTTTAAAAAAATATTTATGTTTACATTATTGTAGAAAAAAGATTCATGCTATAAAGAGCATGAGTTACAAATTAATAAAAAGAATAATGATAAATTTTAAATAAAGTTGAAGTGATAGTAACTTATAAGTTATAAGTTATTTAAAGTAACTTATTAAATTAGAACTTATTTTTTTAATGAATTAATGCACAAAACATCTTTAAGGCTCTATTTCATACAAATAACTGATAAGTTAATTAATTGTGTAAGAAGTATTTTACAAAATTAACTATTGAATTAAATAGAATTATAAAATGATATAAAAATATATTAATAGAGATAAATATATAATTAAAATAATACATATTTATCTAAAGATTAAATTATGTTAACATAATTAATATTTTTAAAAATAAAAATATAATATCTAATATTTAATTAATTATATTTTATAAATTTATATATTTATTTAATTACATAATTTTTATTTTATTATTTATAACAAAATTACAATCACTTTTAATTATAACTACTTAATTTATAGTAGAATTATAATTACTTAATTATATTTTATTGCATTACATATTTATTAACATACATATTTTTATATATTTATAGTTTAAAATCAAGATGTAATCATATTAAAATTAAATTTATTATATTTTATAAAAATTAAAATTTAGATTTATGTTACAAAGAATATATTTCTCATTAAAAAGTGGATGGTCAATTGTGGTGAATAGTAGTGAGAGAAAATCAACGGTGATGGTCGTTTATAATCTTTAGTGATGGTTAATGTGGACAAAAGTCTTTAACAATGTATGACGATGATGGCAATCACGCATGGTAGGTGATGGCTAGTGGTAGTAGGTGATGATTAATGATAGTCATTGGCAATAGATGGTAGCTGATGAAATTCATTAGCAACAAGTGGCAGCAATAGCAATCACCTATGGTCTCGTGATAGGTGATGTAATTGGTGACAAGTGGTTATCAACAAAAGGTGGCAGTAGTCGTTGATGGTGGATAATGGTAAAAAGAGATCAATAGTAGTTATTGTCGATAGGCAATGGTTGATAGAAGTCATCAATAATGTCTAGCAATCACCCCTGATGGGTGTTGGCTAGTAATGTTTTATGAGTAATAGTAATCATCAATAGTGAATGATAACTAATGAAAATCACTAGTGATAGGTGATAGAAACAATGATTATTAATGATATGTAATAATTGGTAATGGTTATTAATAATAGGTGATTGCTAACAATTGGTAATGACTGGTGGCTAACAATTAGTGATGGAAGGTAATGGTTAATAACAATGGTTGATGGCTATCGGTTATTAACTACAATACGTATTAATAAAATGAGGTATTAACAATAATAATGTCTTAATTAAAATATGGATAAAATAATCTATTTATATTATTAAAATTAAAACATTCTCATATCATGTGAATGTATGATACTCATTTCCCCTCCATAAAAATTATTTTAAGGGAATATTATGCTTAAAACATTCTAGAAAATATTTTTCTAAAAGTTAAACCGAACATAGAATCTTGCATTCTCTTAAAACATTCCCAAAAATATAAAAAGAATTCTATGAATCAAATACCTCCTTTGAGTTTTCTAATATTCACTAGACCTATTTTATTTGCTTTTTAATTCTTAATTAGGTGGGATATTCTTACAATAAGATCATTTTGTTGGCTTTTCTAATATTCACTAGAACTATGTATTTTCTTAATTTAATATGATTTAATATCTCAAATATTAACTTAACCAAATGCATTTAGCTTAAGAGGTATATGATGTTATTTGAAAGTTTTGCTTTCTTCCATATTCCGAATTCAATCTTAGAACATTACATATATATATGTTTAGTGGTTTGACCATTCTTATCATTACTAAAAAAATATATATTTCAAAACTTAACTCATATTTAAATAATTTTTTCATTTCTTTCTTGTCAAACAAATTTCCATCTTTATTCATTATTAATAAGGGTAAAATGCCAAAAATACATCATAGAGGAATATAATTGGCTTGTCTATTAGAATACATAATATAAATAAAGGCTAAATTTCTCCATAGATTATAACCATACATGAACAAGAAACTTAATCATGCCCACTAAGCATAAAAAGAAGACTCCTTTAATCGAATAGATCTAACCTTTATTATACTAAATAGTTCAAAATCTTACAACTAAAGTTTGAATGATTAACTTTGTCACAATCCTAACTCAATCATAATCGCCATGGAACCTATTACCCAATTGTCATAAGCCTAATTCAATAAACTTATCATGTTATTATATAATCTATTGAAATGAAAGAGGAAGTCAAATAATTGATAAGAATTTGCATATCACTATTTAGTAAAAGTTTACAAGTTTGTAAAGAAATTAGAAATGCTTGTAATCCTTACAAAGGAACAATAAGTCATATTGTCATATTAACACACCTGAAAATGAGAGATCAATGCTTACAACATTTATCCAACCTATACATAGAACAAGGCCCAAAAAAATCCTATCTACAAGTATCCAAGATTATCATTAACCAAGTTTGAAAAACTCCTAAGTGACTTAACTTGTAAGGGATGGTATTAATAGAGTCTTGACCTGAGAATCTACAAAATAATCACGAAAGAATGAGTCCAAGGCTCAATGAGTTGATATCCATATAAACAAGCATTCATCATATTAGCTTGCTAATCGAACTATCTAGAATATCCATAATAGAAATATCACATGAAGTGATAAAAAAAGTTAATACAATATTTAATAGCCCAAAGGGCTCAATCATGTCTATTTTATCTTAAGTGTATCACATAAGGATGGTTAATAACAACAAACATTTATTTAGTCGCACATTTAATGATATTCACAAATGCAAATAGATACATCCACTTTATAACTCTTGGTCTAGCCTTATAACTTATCTTCATTTCTATCTTTATTTTTGTTAGGCTAACCTTATGCCTAATCCTCTTTTTTATAAAAAATTCTCTATCTGGCATTCACATCACCCCAACACATTTCTCAACGTCACATTTGTTCAATGCTTTCACTTCTACAAGTCATGATACAAGCCTTTTATTCATTTCATCAAAAACAATGTCATTCCTCAATGCACAATTGCATAATTGATGTAATTACATTTTGATAGCATCAAACATTCATAAACTAGGAAGGATACACATTCAATTGCATTTTCCATACAAGGTCAAACGATCAACTATTGTCTACAAAACGAGCACCTATTTGACTCAAGTAGGAGTTTCTTCCAAGAATTGAGCAGTGCCCATTTACTCACAAATGGTGATTGTTTTACTTTAAATATTCCTTTGTTTAGGTTTCCAAAAAAATAATGGCTAGCTATTTACATAGAACAACTACTCCATTCTTTTGGAATTTTCTAGATTTCTAACATGATTTTGCATTGTTCATATGGCCATAAATACATTACAATGCCATAAATACTTTAACAAACTATATCTCACCATAAATAAGGCTCATTAATGTTTAATACATCATTTCTACTTATCATTACTATTAAACAACATCAAATTATCATTAAATTCATTAATCATATTCATGAAATCACAAAATACAAATAAATGCATTATTCTTGTTTTTTTTCACATTTTAATATGATCATATGGAATATCCACTCACCTTATATGGAAGAAAGTATCAAAAAGCTAAATTAAAAGCTTTTCAATCCTAATTAATAAAAAAATTAAGGATCTATTAAGTTAGGGTTCCAAATTTTTATTGGAACTGAAATATCTCAAATTTCACCAAACAAAAAGAAAGATGAGGAGAAAACCTAATAATAGACATGTTCTTATCTTGATTCGACAAAAAATTTGAAGTTGATTGTACCTTGTCTTGCCCACTTGATGAGAGGAAAAGGATGAAAACTTTATAGAGTTAAGTTGTAAGGGTTGAGGATTAAAGGGGATTGAGATAAAAAAGATGAGGGGATTTATATAAGAATAGTGCCTAGGGGTATATTCAAAAATACATTTCTAAATCTTTTGCATACTTATATGCTTGCTTATAACAATTTAGAACTTCATACCTTATTATTCTATTTTGTTTTCCTTTTCTTTTTTTTCCTTTTTTTGGTGAAATCCTTAGTGTAGGATTTACTAAAATTTTAACTTTTATTTTGCTCCATAATCAGTCAATAATTATACATTAAAAAATTTCCTTTGTTAATGAAATTTCTATTTTAAACAAAATATATTGATTATTCTAATTATTCTCCTCACAGAAAATTTTAAAGTATAATATTTTAAAGATAGCATAGTATTGTAGAAGAGTAAATTTGAAGCAATAAGAGCCTTCATGAAGAAATTTTAGAAGATCTTAGTGGATAAGGCACAAAATATCTCTATAATAGAACAAAATCATAATTTCATTTTAGAAAAACCAAAAAAAAAATTTCTTCATAATAAAAAGAAAAACCATAGAAAAACTTAGATCTTTCTTTGCAAGTGGTAAAAAAAAAAACTACTCACAAAATGAGATTTAACAAGAATGCTAGGTGAAAATTGGAAAGAACTAGTGTGGAGCAGAATTGTATAGAAAGGGTTAAATAATTTTTCATTTGAATTCAACATGTTGGGAAAAATTTTATGTTAAAGTAAATAAAAAATTATACATACTTGTTTTGTTGTTTCTTGATTTGATGTTATTTCGTATTTTGATCTTGATACTGTATTCCATCATACAGTAGCCAAGAATCACCACAAATCAAGAACTCTTGCCTTTTGTCCATAACAATTTCACCAAAAATCCATACCTCTGGGATAAAAGGTTTAGTCTTTGCTTTTGTATTTTTCTGAATGTTATGTTCTCTCTGAAATTTTTTTTGTTAACTTGTGGGAATTTTCTCTTAGTAGGTGGTTATCTCTTTTTTTTTTCACTTTTGTTATCCATTATATGAAGGGAACTAATTAGTGGGTAGTTATCTCCCTTTACCCACTTTGAATTCAAATTCAAAATTTAAACATGATAATGTAGGTCACCCATTATGGTTGTTTCCACATTTATCATAACTCAATTTGAGTTCTTTAATAGTTTAACTTATCCCGATAACTTGATTTAATCGAATGAACTAAGCAAAATCATTTTCTTGCTCATTAATGTAAAAGTTGCTACAACAAATTAATACTTGGACCATAAATTATGTCATGAAAATTAAAAAATATGATAATTTTATTTCTTGCTATAGGTAATAAACAATTCATATGAATATATAAAAAATAAAAAAATTTATGCTATAGAAAAACTTTACTCATAACAAAATATTACTTGTACTGCAAACTAACTGATGAGAATACTTTCCTTATGGTAAGTATCACTTATGCTATTAAAGAATTTTATCGGTAATAAAATATCATTTATGCTACAAATTAAGATATAGGAACATATTCCCTATGACAAAGTGTCACTTATGTTACATAAAAATTTTATTTATGACAAAATATCACTTATGTCACAAACTAAGTTATATAAATATATTTCATATAGCAAAATATCACTTGTGCAATGAATTAAGTTATGAGAACATATTTCTTGTAATAAAGTGTCACTTATTCTATTATATAATTTAAAAAACTTTATCCATAATAAAATATTGCTTATACTATAAATTAATTTTATACATACGATCATAGTTAAATACACCATTTCTATGGCAATTATAAATATAAAAAAGGTTATTTATAATAAGTGCAATGTGCTATAACGTAGTAAATAATAAAAAATATAAATATTTATGAATTATGGGTATTTGGTCAATACCTAAGTCATCATTTAGTGAGTTAAGGGCTTTAACTGATTGATCAAGTCAAACAGTTGTTCTAAAAAATTAGTAAATAGCTTATTAGATAAATTGATTGGTTTTCAATTAATCAAAATAAAAAAAGTTGTGAATCTAGTTTTTTCAATCAATTAATTCATAAAATGTATGTAAAAAGATAAAATTACATATAAATTTTATAGTTATGTATTTATTATTTTGCTTAAAATAATAGATAAAGGAGTTAAACTTCAACCTTAAGATATGTAAGAAGTAGTTCAACCATTAAGCTCTTAAACATTTTTATTTACTTATGTACTAAATTTAATATTTATTAGAATGTAATTGTTCTTCATAAATAATAAATAACCATTTAACTTTTTATCAATTAAATTTACACAATAAAATTAATATACATTAATAAAATAAATATTATAATATATTAAAAATTATATTATATAATTATTAAATGAATTCAAATTCTTTAAATATTAAAACTAAAAGTTAATAGGATTAACCTATACATATATATAATACATACATATATAATAGTTTTTTCAATTCATCATTTGATCCAATTTTTAAAATATCCCTTAAATAAAAATAGATCATTCAAGGTACAAAATATTATAAAAAGATTTATTTTATTTTTATAACATCACATGCTTTCTAAAAATATGTTGTTGAAGAAGACATATAAATTATGAAAATACTAAAATCATTATAATATATATAAATAGTATGATTTGTGGCATAAGTAATAACAAGTTTTATTATAGAAATATATAATAATAAGTTTTACATTTATCACTTAATATTAAGAAAACTTTCGTTAAAAAATTAAAAATAATAATTATGTAAAATTATATATAATTTAATAGTTAAAATTAAATCATTAAAAAAATTTAAGTAAAATATATTTAGGGGAGTAATGTATATAAAATAGTCCAAAATTTCATTTTCATCCTTTACTAATTTCAATTATATCAATTTCATTACTCTTAGATGTTTTGTATTAATTTTTCCCTTTCTAAATAATAATTTTTTTAATTTGATGCATTCATTTGTAATTTTATTGATGGGTTAATCACTTGATAAATATAGGCATAAAAATCATATATAAATAATAAATGAGGGATGAAATTGGTACAAAAAATTTATAAAGAGCCAAATGATTTAACTTATATTTATGAATGATAAAAACAAGTATTATAAATAAAAAATTAAATATAAATAATTTATAATAATTTAAATTTTAATTTACAGTTAAAATTCAAATATGCATGATATTTCAAAGTTATGATTTATATGAGTATTTATTTTATATAATTCAACATCCACTAAAAGAATTTTTAGAAAATAATAAATAATTATTTGAAAGATGTAAAAATCTAGCTTTTTATCTTGTAATAACTTAATTAATAATTAATAAAAATATTAATAAAAATATAAAAATGGCTAATTAATTATTTATGAGAGATGAATTTGATATAATATATTTATAAGGGTTAAATTTGATATAAGCAAAATTAATGATAGAACAAATGAGGTTTTAGTTTATATAAAATAATTTTTAAAATAAAATTATAAAACTTTTTAGCATTAGTGTATTTGTATTATATGCATTTATTTAATATTTTATTATCATATAATTAGTATCACATAAATATAATTTTACTTTTTAAATTCGAATCAATCAATTAAAATTTTATACAAAATATATTATACTATAATACTAAAAAAGTAAATAGGTGCAACAGTATGGCTTGACATTTCTTAATTTAGAGATTCAAGTTCGATTTCTCATAAATATAATTTTTAATTTTCAGACAAATAGGGTTTCCATGATTTACATTAGATTGGTATGGGTTAAAAGCATTAATAGGTTTTAATAGATATGCAAACAAAATGATAAAATAGCATCAAATTGAATTAGTTAGGTAATCAATTTAATTTAGATATATAAAAACTATTTTAGTTAGTTACATTAGTTTTTGTAATAATTTTAGAATCTTTTTCCCAAGCAATTTCCATATCATGTTTACTTGTGCCATGAGTTCTTCCAACCATTATTTTGTGGCTAAGCAACACAATTACAAAAATTTTGATCTTGTGCCACAATCAAAATTGTGATATAAGTGATGATTTGTTGTAGTAAACTCATTTTATCTAACCAAATCCAACTAACAAAATTTTCTTCCCATCCATCACCGTCGGAACCCTTAATAGAACTTTTATGTGCCAAGTTTTCTAACCCATTTGACCCATCAAACTCCATTTAACCAGTAGGATCCTCCAAACTCTATGCTAGTCATTGAATTCAAAGTCTCTTTTGGCGTGCTACACAAGGGTGCCGATAGTCCTAGGGTTATACAACATAATAAAATATATATAACATAAATTTATACTATATAATTATAATTATAGCATGGTATATTTCTATTATTTTAACACATAGCATAATATATAATCTTAAATAAAATTATAATGATAATAATAGGTAATAATAGTGATGAAAATGAAATGAGAATGGACAAAGTAGCATTGGTGCACTAATAATAATGGGCATGATATTTAACAAGAGAAGTGATGGTGGTGTGACGACAGCAATAATTGATGGTGATGAAAGTAGTTATTAATTGACAAATTGTAAGAATTTATCACTACCACAACTATTAGGATTACATTAGTGGTGATAGTAATGGTGATAATTGTCATTGCATCCATAATATTTCTAACACATTAGGATGGTGTAGATGATAATAAATTATGATAGTTTTGATTCAGCAAATATATTTTTTTATTTTTTTATATTTTAATAGAAATTTTACCTATGAAATATTATTCTTTACTTAAAATAAACATGGATAATAGAGAGGGGCTCTACACATTTATACCATTGGTTTAAGCATCAAACACATAATATTACTTAGATGGTATATCTTATCTTAGTACACTATCACACTTGTATAATGCATTAAATGAAATCTAAGTTGTTATCTAGAGCCATTAAACTTCTTTCTTTTAACAAATGGTAGTTAGGATACACCCTTTTCCTAGTATTTTTTTTTTCATTTGAGTAATGATAGTGACATGCTAGCCCATATTATCCCATACATCACATTTTCTATTTATTACCAAATTTTAAAAAAGCTAATTACTTTGTTTAGTAATATTATTATTGTAAATTACTTATTACTTGTTCCTTTATTTTTTAAATGTTATTTTATAGAATATTTTTATTTTTATTTATTTATTATTTTAGAAAATTAAGATTGGATTTATGGTCTTTTCTTAAATATTACTCCGTAATTATTTAAATAAATATACACTTAATAACTTTACTTATCAGTTGGCATTTAATAGAGAATATATTAATAAATTATAATTTATCTTTTTAAAAATTAAGCTTATTTATTTTCTTCCTTAATCCTTATATACTATCCTTAAACAACACTTAAAAAAGAGAATAAATGGACTATTTGTTAAAAGAAATTATTATCAAGTCATCAAGTTATTATCAAACTTTAAAAATTACAAATATAGGTCAAGAAAATTACTATCATTAAATATGATATATGTAGTCATGGGGGAGGCTTATAGGTTACTTAAAAAATTTATATACATATATTATGTTGACCACTCCTCAAATATAATAATACTACCTATATAATTTATTTTGTATAATTTTACATAACAATTTTGATAGATAACATATGAATGACATTATTTAAAGGAAGATATTTAATTATTGATATGTATATAGTACCTCTTTCATATGTATAATATTTATCTTTAAACAGATTGTTAATGATACAGTTAGGTAATCATTCATTAAAAATTGGTGTAGATGATCTGTTGTAAATTCACTATACAATTAAAGGTAGTAAGAACATTAATTCTCACTTACAATAAATATATAAATTCTTATATATCTCAATTTTTGATTCATAAACTTTCATTTAATTAAATAAATATGATAATTAAGCTATAACAAATAAAAATACGTTAGGAAAAGTAATATATCCGATTAAGAATTTGAATAATTGATCATATCACATTATAATGTTACAATATTATAGTCACAAAAGGTGTTGCAATTGCAATTTGAACCAAAATTAGGACAAATCTCTTCAGCCATTTGTTAATTTATAAATATATGTCGTTATATTTTGGGATATTTTTTAGTACTCCTACCAATATGACTTTGTGCAGTAATTTTTCATAAAATCTTACGATTTTTTTTATAAAGCACCTAAACATTTTTGTAGGATGATAATTCGTGTTGAAAGATTTTATAAAAATATTGCAATATTTAATAAAAAAATTTGGACTATCATATCCTACACATTTGCATGATTTTTATGAAATTATTGTATACTTTATGTAAAAAATTACAAGTTTTATGATGTTGTATTAAAGTAGTAGCAGAAGAAAAATCCGACAATTAGTGAGAGTCAATGTGGTTTAATATCTTAAAGAGGTAAAATTTGAAAATTAATGGGAGTATTTTAAATTAAACACATAATTATATATAGTATTTCAAAAAAGTTAGTAGAAACACACGTTTGCATTAAAATATATTGACTAGAAACATATTTTTGTTCTTATAAAATTAAATTTTTATTAATTTTGTTCATAATTAAAAGTTTATATCAATTTGATCTTTTTAAAATTAAAACCTCTAAAATCTCTAAAATTTAATGATTTTTAATTTTAGGGAGATTAAATTGTTACGAACTTTTTTCAAGTACAAAATTAATAAAAATTTAATTTTATAAAGAATAAAATATGTTTTTAGTCAAATACATATAACTTCACTACTACAACATAAAATACTGATATTTTTAGCCCCTCCTGAAAATTAGGTCACCCTCCCCCCTTGCATGTAGTGGTATATATTTATATGTGAGGGTATATTTATCCTTTTCATCTTTCCTCCTCTCTTTGATGTGAAAATATATTTATCCTTTGGATGAACTATATTCATCTCTTTGAAAGTTTAGTGTAATTATAGTTGTATCTCTTTTATTTTTAGAAACATACATTAATATCTGTTCTCTTTTATTTTAAACAGATGTTGACCTCCTTACCTTTAGGAAAAAAAGAAAAATAAATATATACTTCTGATAATAGAAAAAATATAAATGTAATTAAAATGAATTCAAGGAGGGTTATATAATTAGCCCTTATCCGTCTTTATCTCTCTTCCTCTCTTCACTTGTAAAATTGTGTATACTGTTGTAGTATTAATATTGCTCACAAAGTCATTATTACATTATTTACAAACTCTTAGCTCAAGATGGGATTAGATAATTTTTATTAGGCTTGCCCGTATCTTGCATTTCAAAAACTAATCAGTTTGTTTACTTTTCTATTGTTATATATCTAAGTAAAAGTTTCAATTTTATAATTATTTTTGTAATCTTTTTTTAAAAAAATTGTAATTCTAACCATGAAATTTAAAAATAAAAAATTTAAATGTTTTTTAATTTATTATTTATTTTTAAATAATATTTTTAATTAACTAGAAACTTTTTATTTACTTTGAATTCAAAAATAAATTTTGAAAATAATAATTATTTTAAAGTTCTATAGGAAGTATGCTAGTTTTAGACAAACTTGATCTATTAATAAATATGAGTTTAAACCTTAAAGAAGAACCTCATTAAAAAAATTGATTAATATTTTAGATTTATGAAAGAGTACTCCACTTGACCATTATTTTTATCATTAAGAAAAGACAAGTTAAAAAAAAAGTATATATATACACACACACACACCAACACCAACAAATCCAATGTCATGATGCGCTATATTCTGTGATGAGAAATATTTTACAATTTTTTTTGCAACAGTTACATTTTTTTTTTCATATTTAATAACAATATTGTACTTTAACGAATTTATCCGAGAATATATTACTAGCATAGTAATCATAACTGCGGCCAGAATTTAGAACATCCTTGAACCTTCTCTGAATTCTTAGAGCCATTCGCATTAGGCATTCATCAGCAATGTGAGCGTCAAATTTAATACCGTAATCATCCAACCGAGATGAACCAGCGAGCATTGCTCTATCAACCACGAGCCTCCATGGAAATAGCTTGTTGGCACTTAATTTTGCCCAAAAAATAATATAAATAAAATAAATATTAAAATAAAGTATATTAAAAATGTTTAAAAATAAAAATTAAAAAAATTAGGATAAAAATAGTAGATGAGGAGTTGTTGACAATTTCCATCTCTTTTATATTACACTTCCCCCTACTCACCTACCACATTTTATTCAATTATATAGTAAACTCTATCAATCATAGACTCATTGTTAGCCTATTTCCATCTCCACAATGAAATGAAACAATTTTGAATTATTTATAAGAAGAAAACTTGTGTGGTAGTACTAAGCATATGATAGTAGTCAATATTGAAAACAATAAGATTTTATTAAATTTTTAGCTTGCCAACAATATTTAGGTAAAATGTAAATCAAATATAGACTAAATGCAAATGTAATTGTTGAAATTTCATATATAAAAATCAAAGTAAACTCATTTATGATGAAAAAATGGGAGGAGGAGGGAAAGATTAAAAAGTTTTTGAATAGAGGGAATTAAAAAAAAAGATTTCAAGAAAAGAAGATTGAAAAATTTTAGAAAAAGGATAAAAAGGAGGAAAGATGTTTGAAAAATTCAAGAAAAGAATAGGCAAGCAAGTAAAAAAAGAAATGCTAAGAATAGGTAAAGGAAAAGAAAAATAGTTAGAGAAGAAGAATAAAAAAAAATGAGAAATATAAAGATTAGAAGGAAGAAGAAAAAGAAATAAGTTGAAGTTGTAAATGAGAAAGAAGAGGAGGAAACAGTTTAATCGATGTGAGAGGAAAAAAAGTAAAAAGAAAAGTAAATGAGCAGCAACTGTGAGAGAGAGAGAGAGAGAGAGAGAAAGAGTATACTATTTTATGAAAAAAGGATGGAATGGGATAGCACTCAAATTGTGACCAATCCATCCCCCTTTTACATTTATTTTTATTTTTTAGTTTTCTTTATTTTATTTTTTTATTTTTTATTTTATTTAATTTTTTAAATTTAATATTTTATTTATTTGACATGTGACGTTAAAGTATTATTTTTTGTGCAATTTTTATGGTGGAATAAATTAAAGTAATCTAAAAATTTAGATTATTTTAATATTCTCAAAGTAAAAGATATTTTTAAAATTAAATTAAGTGAGTTAATTAAATTAAAAATTTCAATATTATTATACACAAAAATTAACTTACATTTATCATCTTTGTGTATAATATGCTTTAATTTATTTCATTCTATTGAAATTATATGTGCACTCAAAATTTGTATTGTATTTTATCTTTTTTTTAAAAATATTATTATAAAGTGAAGTTAAAAAAAGAATTTTTTTTTATAAAAGGTGATGGGATATGATGGCATTACACTATGCCCATTCCACTTAACTAGTTTTTCTTTGTTTTCTTTATTTTAAATTATAAATATTATTATGAGTTTGAATTTAATTAATTTAAATATTCTCCATCTTGTTTTGTTTTAGGTGATGTTGATTAGATTTACTCAAATTTTACTTTTACCTATATAAATTTACTATCATTAAAATTTCTATTTGAAACAATTTTATTGACACATATCTTTTTTTATAAAATGTTTATATTTTAAAATTTTATGATGACAGAATAATATTGAAACTAATTTAAGTGCAATAAATATAGTTTTAATTTTTCTAATCAATTCTTTATGTAGCTTTAACCATGAAGTTGTACAAATTTGATATTTTAAAAATTATAAAATAATTTTTAAAATTATAATTTCATTTTTTAACAATTTTTAATCACATTTGGCTATGAAATTAGATAAATTTAATATTTAAAAATTACAAAATAATATTAAAATTTTAATTTTAATTTTCTTGAATAATTTTTTTATTCAAATTTGGTCATGAAACTAAACAAATTTGATGTTTTATAATTATAAAATGATATGAAAATTATGATTTCAATTTTCTTGAACAATTTCTTTATTTAGATTTATCATGAAGTTCGGTAAATCAAATTTTTGAAAATTGTGAAATAATATTAAAATCATTTTAATTTTTCTAAACAAACTTTTTTTTAAGATTTGGTCATAAAGTTGGATAAATTTGATACTTTAAACTAAAAGTTTTTTATTTGGTACTTTTTTAAATAAATAAATAAGACTACTTAAACTAATTTTCTTTATCTTATCATTTTAGAAGTTATATCACAATGATTTCATTAAAAATAATCTAAGAAAATAATAAAAAATCTTTCTAAAAGATAAAATAATAATAACTTTTTTATAAATAATAAAATAAAAATTTATCAAAAATTATAAAATATGTGCCTTAATATATTAATATTAAGTAATTCAATTGTAAGTATGACCATGATAATACTTAACATTACTTTCATTCAAACTCTACCATGAAGTTAGGCAGATTTAGATTATTGAAGCAACAAGTTAACTAAAATTAAAGTAATTTTTTTAAAAAAATACACATAATATAATAAGAACAATCATAATTTAATTCAAAATATAGAATTAAAATAAATGGACAACTATTCTTTGAATAGACATTATAAGATTCGAATATCTTACCTACACGTAACCAACTCCTAAATCTGAACTATAAGAATGTAGATTTATTTTTTTCTAATCACACCATAAAAAATAGTTAGTGATGGCTTCATTTTTTTTTTATGCATACTCACCAACTTTTCCAAGGAGGTATCAAATTGCTCACCTTCTGTGAATTCCACTATGAGGCATGTCGTGATAGCTTACGTGACTCTACTGGGGACTAAATCAAAGTTAGGCCATTTTGTTTCTTCCTTTTCTATCTTAACCTTGAGTTTTCTTGGTCTATGTTAGTTTATTATTTTCTTTACATGTGTGGTTATCTCATTTGTTGTATTATGGTTATCTTTATTTATTTCATGGTAAATTAGTTATGCAAAAATTTTAAAATGGTTAATGTTCCCTTTCATACATTGTACATTGCGGATCCTACACATATATCATAAGCTTTCTACCTAAATTGTACATTACCTTTTAGGATTAATTAAAGGGCAAAGTAGCGATGCCTTCATGAGACCATCAGTTTCCAAATAGGTTAGTGAAACACTCCTACTCAAATTAAACCCTTTCCATTTGTAGCCTATCACGGGGGAGGATTAAGGGCCTTCCTAACCTATGGTGTTGATAGTAAGGATAATTTAGGGACCCTTTATCAATTAGGTGCCATAAAACCTAAATCAAGTAGAAATTAAAATAAACTTAGAATCACTTTATTGGAGAGAAGTCTATCTTATGAGAGGAGGTTTCAAGCTTAGGAAAAATCCTTGTAGAACACATGAGGGAACTCTTCTATAACTAATATTTTATTCAACCCATGCAAAGTTACTCCAAAAAATGATGATTAAACCATATATTGGTTAAATTCAATGGCTTGCCCTCATTTTAAAAATTAAACTTGAATGACTTATCCTATATTTTATTATTGCCTAACTGAATGTGATTATTATTTTTATTTCTTAGCATCTTACGTCTATCATTTCATTATATGTAGATATTACTAAAGGTCATTTATATTACTTGAACTTATTAGCAATTGATTGTGAGCTTGAAGGACTAGTACTACATACTAAAAAAAAACCTTGATGTTTATGATGATGAATGGTTGGAATAAGCCACAAAGTCATTTTTTAAGTGGAATGAACAGCTTTTAGCAATATCATTTTTCTTATAAGTATTCATGCATTCACCCATTAAAATAACTCATCTTAGAAGAGAAACCTTGCTTCCATCCATATCAAACTCTTTTCCAAGCAAATATTATAAAATATATGGAGGAAACCCTCATAAAACTTAGAATTAGGTTCCTTCCTCTTCCCTAAGATTTCCTTAGGAAAATCTACAAATATTGAGTTAAAAGAATAAAGGTACTCATGCATGTGGGCCTTCCTGAAGATATGCATTAGATCATTGAAGCTAAAGTATATTTAGCAAGTGTGTGTCATCATTCATTTATTAAACATATGTTAGAAATGGGAAAAAGTTCTTATATTAAGAAGTGAAGAGCTAAAAGAATGGGAGTCTACCATAAGAGTGCAAGGTGGACATGTAATACACATTGCAAGAGCATTGAAATGGTTTCCCAAAATTAAGAAGATAAAATTAGGTTCATAAAGGATGGATTAAGTAAAAAGTTATTGGATGATATCCTTCAAACTCTTGAGGCACATCTTAGTAGACAAGCTCATAGTGCTCTTCTTAATTTAATGGATCTATTCAACAAAAAAAAAGTTTTACAATCTTAAAAATCTAACGTTAAAAGACCCTATTTGCTAGTTTATAAGTCATTATTGGACATAAAATCAAAAGAAGATGTAAGCAAAAATCATAACTATTATTTATGTTTTTATGCATTTTTTTAAAACTTTCAGTCACTATTTGACTTTTTTGCATAATTATCTTCATTTTTTCCACATTATTTTCTAAAATTATTGCACCTAATATCTACTTTTAACTTTTTTCTCTTCAAATTTTAAATTTTTTTGATAATAATTAATTTGTACAATCTTTTTGACATTTTATATACACTTTTCCACCATTTTCTAAAATTGTTATACCCAATTCTTTAAATTCAAACTTTTCTAACAATAGTTGATTTGCATGATCTTTTTGCCACTCATTTTTGTTGTATAAATATGTATATTTACATTTGTCAATGCATATATGGTTCATCCTAAGGTAGAATAAAAATTGCAAGGACTATTAATACATAAATTTAAATCAATTTGTGTCATTAATTGATCCAATCTAAGGAAAGACGATGAGTTTGTGAAAGCAGCAAATGAGCTTGGTAAAGTATTAGTTGCTAGAAATATTAACCTTGTGTATAGAGGAAGAATTCAAAGTTTAAAAGGATCCATGGCAATAACTACAATTATTAAAGGAAGTAAAGTCTTGAGTATCACTCTAAAAGATTTGAATGACAAGATTATCGCTAACTATGCCTTGGGTACTAAGTTAAAGGTTTTGAGCTTGCATGAGCATTTTGGATACATGCTTTATAATGCCAAAGCCTTTATTACATTATCCAGTGGTTTAGAAACATTGGAAGAAATTTTTAGCATTGCATATTAAGCTAAACTAAATTTTCATAAAAAGTTATTAGGATTGTTAATAATTAATAATTTTTATGATGATTTATTGTCTTTTTTAGATTAAGTTGTGAAGTAAGGATTCATTTTCAAAGTGATTCATTGCACCATAATGTCCACCTTAACTATTGATAAACTAATTGACCAATTGTAAATCTATGTACTTGAACATGATCCATTAATGAAATAGGTAGATTAGCAAACTTGGGATAGTAATAAAAAGTATAAATTAGATACCACTCTTCAATTATAGCTTTCTCCATTCTCATGATTTTACTTTTAATTTTTGTGTTCAATTTTTGTTGTTGTGTTTTTGTTTTTCTTTTCTACACCTTTCCTTATCTATAAAGACATTGGGGACATTGTCTAAATTATATTAGGAGGAGAAATAATATAAAAAAATATTAGTAAGATCATTAATTTCATTATGTGTGTAAATGATGGCTGAATAAAGAATTATTTTTAGTTTTGATATGTAATGCATTAGTAACATGTTTTTCTTCATGATTCATCCTCATCTTGAAAAAAAAATTATTAGTAAAACTATCAGTTTCATTGTATGCGTAAATGATGGCTGAGTAAAGACTTATTCTTAACTCTTGATATATATCTCATTAGTAACATATTTTTCTTCATGATTTATCTTTACTAAAAAGAAGAAGAAGAAGAAGAAAAACTCTTTTTTTAAATTTTATTTTAAGTGTTCTAGGTTTTCTTGCTTATTTAGGTGCTTTTCATTGATTTTACGAATTATATAAGTCTTAAGGATGAATTAATTAGGTTTGAAGGTTTTATAGTATAACTGAATAGTTATCTTACTTCTTAGAATCAATAAGTTTGGTAATAAACTTTAAATTGAAATAATTAAGTTTGACAACCCTTAGTTGTGAGACTTTCGGCCTATTTAATTAATTATGACTATCTTTCTTATGTGAGAGATTCACTTATTATTTTGTCACTTAGAATTTGTTTTAATTCTTGTTGAGATTACATTTTTACATGCATAAACAAATATGATTAAGACATTTTTTCTTTGAATAAACCACTTGTACTTAAATAGCCAACCTTTGTATTTTCATTGAGTACTCTTTTTGTGCCTAATTTACCTTTTTTTTTTTTATTTTTAGCTCATTGCAAGCTTAAATCCAGAAAAAAAATAGAAAAGAAGAAAAAAAAATTCTATGTAACCTTTGAGGTTAGAAGAGTATTGAATCAATGAAAGGATGAGTTCCTAAATAAGTATAGAAATATATCAAATGCTTGAAAAAGAAGAGTTTATTCAAAAAAAAAATAGAAAAGAATACAAAAAAGAAAAATAAAAAAAAAGTAAAAAGAAAAGAGGATGATATATCATTAGAACAATTGTAATTCTAATTGCATGACTTTTTATTCACTTGTTATTTAGATCCATCAATCAATACTCTTTTAATCTCTTCGGCTGATAACTTCTCTTTCCATGTTATTACCCTTCCTTTACGTTAACCCCGTTACAACTGTTAATAAGTCTTTTTGATTTACTTTGTGCATGTGAATTAGGTAATGGAGATTGAGAATTTAAATAAGCCTATAGTAGTGTAATTCTTAATAGGATGAGTTTGAGTGAGACATTTACCCTTAAACACTTGTGAGATATTATTCATTCAGTTCTTTCTTTCTCAAGTAAAGTTATCATACTTTTTGATTTTGGATAACATGCATTGTTGATTCATAAATGCTATGATCTTTTTACATTTTAATGATTTTCCTACTTATGACTTTCCACTCTTGACTTCAGTGAAAAATTAACATTTTTGTGTTTGCCTAGGACTTGTAAAACTAATATAGGAAGTTTTATGAAATTAGTTTCCATTGCTTTGTTCTTAACTTTTAAGTTTTTTCTTAAAATCTCTATTGAGTTGAATTATTCATACTTTGTGAAATTAGGCTTATTTAGATTAAGTTGTCACCATTAGAAAAGGCCAAATGGATTCAAACTTAGCATGATCAAGTGAATTTTATTGAAAGGAAAATTGTCTATGTTATGCCATGGTCATCTCTATAAAGAAAAAAAGGATTGATGAGGACATATATTATGAAGAAGGTTTTCTCTAATAAAGCTTATCATGATTAGTTTTATAATTTGTGATCATCAAACCATATGTAGAGGGTAACTGACAATATTGTTCAAAAAAATTGTCAAAATGCCAGAATCTCTTGTAAACCCTATTTTAAATAATATTTATTACCATTTATACTTAATAATTCTTTGTTCCTAATCTTTGTTACAATGATAATACTTATTATTATCCCTCTTTCTTTTCTTGTGTAAATATTATACATTTTCATATAGTAAGTGTGTTGGAACATGATAAGACATCATGCTCATCTAAATGTATCCAGATGAAATCAATAATACAAATATGATTGAACTAAGTATAGGGATTCTCTCAATTCTACTAAATAGAAAATAGAGGTAATGTTGATGGAAGGTTTGAACTAAATAAAGGGTAAATATGTATAATGGGAAAAGGCAAAACTTAGCATTCTCTAAACATGACTTTCTTAAGAGAAAGTATTTAATAGGATGAAATTAAAAACTCTTCTAAAAGATAACCAAGTCATTATTACATGCATTGCATTCTTATATCAAGTTATATTTGTATAATTTACTTTTTCATTAAATCAAACCTAATCAAGTTAGGTCAAGTCGATATCAATCCAAGTCATTTATTTTTATTAAACTTAACTAGATCAAATTGAGTTGAGCTTATGTTAATTCAGGTCATTTACTTTTTGTATTGTTAAATCGAACTTAATCAAGTTGAGTTAAGATTGCATCAATTTAGGTCATTTACTTTTTTCATTGTTAAATTAAACTTAATTAAGTTAGGTCATGCTTATTTCAATCTAAGTCATTTATCTTTTCATCATTAAATCAGACTTAATCAATGACAATCTAGGCCATGCTTGTGTCAATCTAGGTCATTTTTTTATCATTAAATTGAACTCAATCAAGTTAAGTCGAATCTATGTCAATCCAGGTTATTTTCCTTTTCATTGTTAAATTGAACTCGATTAAGTTAAGTCGAGCCAATGTCAATCTACGTTATTTTTCTTTTCATCATTAAATCATCAAATTGAGTTGAACCTATATCAATCTAGGTCATTTATCTTTTCATTGTTAAAGTAAACTCAATTAAATTAAGTCTAGTTTATGTTAATCTAGGTAATTTAATTTTATATTCATTGTTAAATTGAACTCAATTAAATTAAGTCTAGCTTGTGTCAATCCATGTCATTTTTCTTTTTATTATTAAATCAAATTCAATTAAGTTAACTCAAGCCTATGTGAATCCAAATCAGTTACTTTTCACATTGTTAAATTAAATCTAGTCATGTTAGGTCGAGCCTATATCAATTTAATTCATCTTCCTTTTTTATTAAATCGAACTTAATCAAATTAAGTCAAGTTTGAATTAATCTAGGTCATTTACCTTTTCATTATTAAATTAAACTAAATTAAGTTGAGTTGAGCTTATATCAAGTCAGGTCATTTACCTTTTCATTGTTAAATTGAACTCAATCAAGTTAAGTCGAGATTGTATTAATCTAGATTATTTAGCTTTTCATTATTAAATGAACTTAATTAAATTGAGTTAAGCTTATATCGATTCAAATTATTTACCTTTTCATTATTAAATTAAACTTAATCAAGTTGAGTCAAGTTTGTGTCAATCCAGGTTATTTACTTTTCATATTCATTATTAAATTGAACTCAATCAAATTAAGTTGAGCTTGCATCTATCTAAGTCATTTTCCTTTTCATTATTAAATTGAGCTCAATCAAGTTGAATTGAGCTTGTATCAATCTAGGTTATTTACTTTTCATATTATTAAATTAAACTCAATCAAGTTGAGTCAAGCCTATATCAATCTAGGTTATTTACCTTTTCATCATTAAATCAAACTCAATTAAGTTGAGTAGAGCCTATGTTAATTTAGGTTATTTACTTTTTCATTATTAAATTAAACTCAATCAAGTTAAATTAATTTTGCATCAATCTAGGACATTTACTTTTCATATTGATTATTGAATCAAACTTAATCAAATTGAGTCAAACTTGTATTAATCTAGGTTATTTTCCTTTTCATCGTTAAATTAAACTCGATTAAGTAAACTTGTGCCTATGTTAATCTAGATCATTTACTTTTCACACTATTAAATTAAACCCAATCAAATTAAGTTAAACCTATGTCAATCCAAGTCATCTTCCTTTTTCATTAAATCAAATTTGATCAAGTCAAGTTGAGCATATGTTAATTCAAGTTATTTTCTCTCTCATTATGAAATTGAATTTAATCAAGTTGAGTTGAGCTTGTGTCAATCCAAGTCATTTACCTCTTTATGTCGAAGCTAGTTAATATAAATTATTTCCTCTTCATTATCAAATCGAATTCAGCTAAGTTAATTCGAGCTTACCTATCTAGGTCATTTGCTTTTTGTATTTTTAATCATGCTAATTAGGTTAGGTTAAACTCATTATATTTTCATTGTTAAATCAAACCCAATGAAAAAGGATCGAGTTTGTTATAATCTCGATCCTTTAATTTGAATTAAGTTGAATCAAACTTGTCTCAATTTAATTATTAAATTAAAATAAGTTAAATTATCTTATTTATAAGCTCAGTTAAATTAGGTCGGATCTATGAAATGAGTTATCAACCTTTGTGACCTAATATCTATAGTTTAAATTATACCTTCTCCTCCTTTTGCCTTTTACACTACAACAAATTAATACTTGTGCCACAAATTATGTCATGAAAATTTAAAAATTATGGCAATTTTACCATTTGCCATGAGAATAAAAAAATTCAAACAAATATCCAAAAAATTAAAAAATTTATGTCATGGAAAACCTTTACCTATGGTAAAATATCACTTATACCACGAATAAAGCCACGAGAACACAATCTTTGTGGCAAAGATCACTTGTGCTACGAAAAAACTTTATCCATAGTAAAATATCACTTGTGCCACAAAACTAAGTTACGGGAACACATATTTCGTGGCAAAGTATTACTTGTGCTACGAAAAATTTTTACTCATGATAAAATATCACTTATGCCATAAATTAAGTTATGAGAACATATTTCGCATGACAAAGTATCACTTGTGCCATAAATTAAGTTACAAGTATATATTTCTTGTGAAAAAATATCACTTATTCTATTATATAAGTCAGAAAAATTTATCTATTATAAAGTATTACTTATGTAATAAATTAATTTTATGAATAAAATCATAGTTAAATATATCATTTTTAGTAACTATACATATAAAAAATATTATTTATAATAAATACAACACGTTGTAATATGGTAGACAATAAAAAATATAAATATTTATATATTATGGATGTTTAGCAAAAACTAATTCATCAATTAATTAACTAATAAACCCTATCAATTAAAATAAAAAAGTTATAGAACTTAATATTTTCAATTAGTTGATTCATAAAATATATGTAAAAAGATAGAACTACCTATAAATTATATAGTTATATACTTTTATTATTTTTCTTAAAATAATCAAAATAGGAGTTGAATCCCAAACCTTAAGATATGTAAGAAAAAATTTAATTATTAAGTTTCTAAGTATTTTTATTTATATATGTACTAAATTTAATATTTATTAGAATGTAACTGTTTTTCTTAAATAATAAATAATTATACCATCAATTAAATTTATATAATAAAATTAATATACATCAAAGAAATAAATATTATAATATATTAAAGATTGTATTGAATAATTATTCAATGAATTTAAATTATATACATATTAAAATTAAAAATTAATAGGATTTACATTTACATATATATAATACATACATATATAATAATTTTTTCAATTCATTATTCAATCCAATTTTTAAAATGTCAATTAAACAAAAAAATCATTCAAGGTATATAATATTATAAAATTTATTTTTTATCACATCACAATATTTTTAAAAAATATGTTAACAAAAAAGATATATATTATCAAAAATATTAAAATTATTATATTATATATAAATAGTATAATTTATGAGATAAGTTATAATAAGTTTTATTATAGAAATATGTAATAACAAATTTTACATTCATTATTGTAATATTAATAAAATTTTCATTAAAAAATTGAAAATAATAGTTATGTAAAATTATGTATAATTTAATAATAATAAAATTATTATATTAAAAAATTTTAAGCAAATTATATTTAAAGGAATGATATATATAAAATAGTCTAAATTTTTATTTTCATCCTTTATTAATTCCAATTGTATTAATTTTATTTCTTACATATATTTTGTAATAATTTCTTTCCTACTAAATAATAATTTAATTAATTTAGTCTATTCATTTATAATTTTATTGTAATGGAAGAATAAAAATCAAATATAGATAACATATGAGAGAAGAAATTAATATAAAAAATTTATGAAGTTTTGAATGATTTAACTTATATTTGTGAATAACAAAAATATGTATTATTAATAAAAATTAAAAGTCAATAATTTATAATAATTTAAATTTTAATTTATAATTAAAATTTAAATATACATAATAGTTCAAAGTTATGATTTGTATGGATATTTATTTCATATAATTTAACATTTATTTAAAGAGTTTTAGAAAATAAAAAAAATTACTTCGAAGATGTAAAAATTTTACTTTTATTTTGTAATAACTCAATTAATAATATTTAATAAAAAATATTAATAAAAGGATAAAATTAAGTAATTAATTATTTATAAGAGATAAATTTGATATAAGATATTTACGAAAGATAAATTTGATATAAACAAAATTAATAATGAAATAAATAAAAATTTAGTTTATAAAAAATTAATTTTTAAAATAAAATCATAAAATATTTTAGAATTAATGTATTTTATTATATATTTTTATATAATATTTTATTATTATATAATTAGTGTTACAAAAGTGTGACTTTATTTTTGAAGTCAATTAGTCAATTAAAACTTTATATAAAATATATTGTATTATACTACTAAAGAAGCAAACTAACATAATGGTAAGGCATGACATTCATCAACTTAGAGATTTACGTTCGATTCCCAATAAATGTAATTTATAATTTCCAAATAGATAGAGTTTCAACAATTTATCCTAACTAGATATGGGTCAAAATTATTAATAGATTTCAGTATATGTATAGACAAAGTGATAGGATGATACCTAAATAAATTGATTAAATAATTAATTTAATTTAAATATATAAAAATTATTTTAGGTAATTATATTAATTTTTATAATTATTTTGTTTTATTTTATTACCATAATTTTATTCGTGACAATATGAGTTACTAGCCACAGATGTGACTTTCTTGCCATGTTTGCACTTGTGACTAAAAGAATTTATTAGTCACAACTAAAATCATGACAAAAAAAAATTATTTATGCCACATGACTTTTTTTTTTCGTGGTAATTTCCTTACCATGCTCACTTGTGCCACGAGACCATTCAACCAATATTTCCATGGCTAAATAGCATAGCCATAGAATTTTTAATCTTGTGCCATGATTTTAATCGCGGCACAAGTGTTAATTTGTTATAGTGTTACCTAATACCATGGTCCCTATATATTAAAAAATTCCTTTCTTTTTTTGGCACTGTCTCTCTCAATCCATTTTTGTTTTTATGCCTCCAATCTATTTTTCCTCACCTTTATTCTCTTTATCTTCTCTCAATCTCTATCACTCAATTTCTCTAATTCTTTCTCTTCAATTCCTTTAACCTAATCTCCTTATCACCATTCACTTACCTTTTATTAGTCTCCATCATCTAGTTTCTCTACCTCTTTTCAATTTCTTATTGGCTTCCCCATTACCATTCCCTTATCTTCTGTTAGCATTCATCACCCAATTTCTTTATCTTTTTGATTTCTTGTTACCCATTTTCATCTTTTCTAGATTCAGATTGCCATTATGCCACGTCATCCCAAAATAAAGATGTTGCACTAATTTGAAAGTTCATCAATCTTGCGAGAATTTGAAGAAGAAATGTTGCAATGTGGAAATTGTACATTTTAACTATTATACTTCATGCTATAGCTCTACTATGTGCGGTGATTTGTAATCCATGGCAACATGATAGTTATCTATAGTTAGGATTGAATTAACAAGGGATGATCTACCATTCCTTTCAAAATTTTCTTGGTAAATATTTTTTTGTACTTGTTATTTAATCAAACATATGTGTTATGAACAATTTCTATAATAAATTTCTATGAAGATGCTTTGTAATAATTTTCTCTCACTGATGCCTTGTCGATGACATGCCTACATGGCACCTAAGTTATTATTATTTTTTCTTCTCTTGCTATTAAATTGAATTTTTTCATACTAGATAAGTTTGCATCAATCCAGATCCTCCATTTTCTTGTCATTAATTTAAGGATTTTTTGCATTCTAAATCATTTTTATATATGGCTAATGATTTTTTAGCAGTCTTATGGATGATTAGATGGTGGTGATTACTGTGTCAATTATGATCATGCTACTACTATTATTAACCATTGCAATGGAGAAGTCACTGCCAGATAGAACCCCTGAATGGCTGTAATTGATGTTATAGCTTCATAATTACTCTTGTTTGTTGTACTAAAACTAGTGTAGTTCTAAATATCATTGTGCCTTAACATCTTTACTCATCTTTTAATTTTAGAAAGATGAGTAAAAAAGGGCAGTTGTTAGCACTCAATTTTATCTAAAAAATAATACAAATAAAATAAATATTAAAAAATAAAGTATATTAAAATTTTAAAAAAATATTAAAAATTAAAAAATTGAAAAATAATAATAGTAGATGAGGAACTATTGATAATTTCCACCTCTTCTACATTGCCTACTACATTTTACTCAACTATATAGTAAATTTCACTAATTACGGACTTATTGCTAACCTATCTTCATCCTTATAATGAGATGAAATAATTTTAAATTATTTATAAGCATTGCACCTCCCTCATACCCACCTACCACATTTTACATAGTTATACAGTAAACTCCACCAATTACAGACTCATTGCTAGCCTATCTCCATCCTCAGAATGATATGAAATGATTTTGAATTATTCATAGGAAGAAATTTTGTGTGGTAGTACTAAGCATATGGTAGTAGTTAATGTTGAAAAATAATAAAGTTTTGTTGAATTCTTGGTTTGTTGACAATATTTAGGTGAAATGTAAATCAAATATAAGCTATTTAAATCAAATATAAGCTAAATGTAAATGTAATTGTTGAAGTTTCATCTATAAAAACTAAGGTAAACTCATTTATGAGGAAAAAATGGGAGAAAGAGAGGAAGATTAGAAAATTTCAAAATAAAGGGAATTAAAAAATGATTTCAAAAAAATTCAAGAAAAAAAGATTGAAAATTTAAAAAAAAAGGGAAAAAAGAACAAGTATTCAAAAAATTCAAGAAGAGAAAAAAGCAAGTAGATAAAAAAGGAATGTTGAAAATAAATAAAAGAAAAGAGAAACAATCAAAGAAGAAGAATAAAAAAATGAGAAATATAAAGATTAGAAGGAAGAAGAAGAAGAAGAAATAGGTCAAAGTTGTAGATAAGAAAGAAAGAAGGAAATAGTTTGACAAATGTAAGAAGGAAAGAAGTAAGAATAATTTAATTAATTTAAAAAGGATGAGATAAGATGGCACTTAAATTGTGATCGTCCCATCTCTCTTTTACTTTTATTTTTTTTGTTTTGTTTATTTTATTTTTTTTAATTTTTATTTTAATTCATTTTTTAATTCAATATTTTGTTTATTTGATATGTGATGTTAAAGCATTATTTTTATGCAATTCTTATAATGGAATAAATTAAAACAATTTGAAAGTTCAATCTATTGTAATATTTTCAAGGTGAAAGATATTTTTGATGTAAAATTGGGTGAGTCAATTAAACAAAAAAAAAATTCAATACTATTGCATATAAAAATTATCTTACATTTATCATTTTTGTATATAATGTTTTTTGATTTATTTCATTCTATGGAAATTGTATGTGCACTTGTAATTTGTATTGTGATTTTATCTTTTTTTAAAAAATATTATTATAAAGTGAAGTCAAAAAAATATTTTTTAATAGGAGGAGGTGGGATTGGATGACATTACACTCTGTCCATTTCACCTAGCTAGTTTTTTTGTGTTTTCCTTATTTTAAATTACAAATGTTATTATGTGTTTGACTTTTATTAATTTAAATGTTCTTCAACTTATTTTGTTTTATGTGATATTGATTAAATTTACTAAAAATTTACTTTTACTAATATAAATATACTATCATTAAAATTTCTATTTGAAATAATTTTATTGACACATATCTTTTTTATAAAATTTTTAAAATTTAAAATTTTATGATGACAGAATAATTTTGTTTATCTTATCATTTTAAAAGTTATATCACAATCATTTTATTAAAAATATTCCAAAAAATAATGAAATAAAAATCTTTCTAAAAGATAAAATAATAATAATTTTTATAAATGATAAAATAAAAATCTATCCAAAATAATACAGTACAAATTTATGAAAAATAATAAAATTTATAGATATGATATATCAAAGTTAAGTAATCTAATTGCAAGTGCGATTATGAGGCTACTTAACATCATTGAGGCCTTTTATTTCATTTGAATCCTATCATTAAATTAAACAAATTTGGATAATTAAATCAATAAATTAACTAAAGTTAAAATCACTTTTTAGAAAAATATACATGTAATATAATAAGAATTATCACAATTCAATTCAAAAGATAGAATAAATAGGTAACCGTTCTTTAAACAAATGTTGTGGAGTGCTAATAGCTTCTCTACATATAATTAACTCTTGAATTTAAACCCTAGGAATGTAGACTTTTTTTTGTGTTTCAATCATGTTATAAAAAATTATCAATGATGACTCCATTTTCTTTTTATTTGTACTCACCAACATTTTTGAGGAGGTACAAAACTCGCTCGCTTTCCATAGATTTTGTCATAGAGCACATTATGACATAAGTCATCGTAGCTTAGCTTTGAAATCAAAATAAAGGATTTAGGTACCTCTAAATAATCCCTATTAGCTAGCTCCAAAGAAGGCACGGAAAACAAAAAGTTTTCTTTTAGGTGTCATTAAACAAGGCATAATGTTAAGTGATGCAAGAACCCACTGATGAAAGGGAACACAAATGTATACACAATCTCATTAGAAGTTTAAATTTTTTACTTTTAGAAATTAATTGAACAAGTTCTTATGTCAATAATTAATTAACTTTTTAATTTTAATTTTAATTTTTTACTTTGTGGTAGATTAAGTGGATATATGTTGTTTTCTTTCAAAGACCATGCAAGTTGTAATCATGGCAACTTGAAAGAAGTTGGAGTGTTGGACCCTTTATACTACTATGCTTGAAAGCATTTAAATTTTTTTTTAGCTTGATGAATTAATGTTAGACATAATCACATAGTGTAATTGCAAGCTCATTCTACTGTTTGTGGCTAATTAAAACTTTGTCATTTTTTTGATTTATTTATTAATTATTTGCTAGACTAATAGATTATTGATTATAGGATATATTTACTAGTTTTTGGTATGTGTTTTTGCTTTGTAAGTTGCACATAGGCTCAAGGAAAAGTGTGCAAATGCACATTAATATTGAAATGTAATGATACCATTTTAGTTGGAAATTTATATTAAGTATTCCTTTTGATTATTTTTGCACAATGTGGTTTAGTATGCACAAAAATGCAATTTTCATTATGTAGATAAAAGTGCAGAGAACAAGCCTTCCTTTAAGCCTTAGATAGCCTTGTTTGACTTTACATATGCATTTAAGTATTATAGGTTATTATTCATGCACATACATCTAAAATTGTTAAGATAGTTTGGTTTTAACTAACAACTTTAGTTAGGATCTTTTAATATATTATATTGCCTATTTTTCACTGGTCTATCAATATTTTTGCTTTTTAATTCATCTCTTCTTTGTTTTCATGCATTACTATTCTTTTACACTTCTTTAACTATTCTTTTTCTCATATGTTTGTTTTGTTATATCTGTTCATTATGCTTATGTTGTCTTATTACCTTATATTTGTACTTTTGTATCTTTTGATTTAACTTTTCATATATCTTATTATACAGAATTCTACCACTTTCTGCTTTGAAATTCTTATTTGTTCAATATTTTCCTTTCTTCTAATGTTCTCTTATTCAATATTTGATAATGACAAATGGGAAGAAATAGGCAATGTTTGCAAAATTTCTTAAAATTTAGTAAAGCACATTTTTAAAGGAGTTTTAAAAAAAAGGAAAATCTATGATCTTAAGGGAAGTAATTTAAAATCATGCTTTAACATTCTTTATTCACTCGCATGCTTTTGATACGTCTATGCTATGCCCAGATGTATGCATTTGTTATTACTCTATGCTATGATAAATCTATATTTAATTTGATACTTATTTGTGTTTTATTGATTTATATTCTTATATCTCCCTATGCTCTATTTGCAAAACTTAAAGAGGAATCAAATGTGAATGCAAATTGGATTAAATTATATTTTAGGCTATTATCCTACTAAGTTGAAAAATTAGATTTAATTGTTCTCATCTAAAGCTAATTTATTTGGGCATAAATTTATTGCATTACTAAATATGAGCCTATCAAATATTCTAAATGAACTTTAAGCCATAAAATTTCATAAATAAACTCCAATTTACTTTATAAAAATATATTTCTCTATGTGACAAAATACTATTTATTTTTTCATTTATTTTATTTTAAAAATGCCAAACTTACTTTTCTAGAAAACATCTTATTAGCTACTTTTTAAATTATATATTTCAAAGATTAGGTGACATAATCTAATAGCTAATATTCAAAAGTCATTTTAGGCCTTTGATTTTCAAAGAGTGGGAAATTCAAAAAAAAAAGAAGTGAATTTTAAATTAAAAAAATGTTATATATACTAAAATTAAAATAAATATATATGTTATTATACCTTTTTACAATTTTAAAATAAAGGAATACAATATATACAATATATATATAAGACTAGATAGTTGGACCAAATTTCAAGACCAAAATTAACTTAATGTGAAATACCAACCAGGTTGCTACCAAGGACAAAATTCAAAGATTAGGCGTAAAGTGGTTAGGTCTTGTTTCTATAATACATATAAGCTATTTTCAGAACATGGATAAAAAAAAGAAAGCTTCTTGAACAAGCCAACATTATCTTGGTGTCAAAATTTTCAAATTTAGAGACAATTTATGACTTGAAGTAAAAAAAAGGGTGACTTAAAACTAGGGTTGGGCAAATAAACAATACCTAGTTTGACCCATTTGAATCGGACCGAGAATAAGTATTTGGATTGGATTGGACAAGCTAGCTAAAAAAAGCTGGGTTGAAAATCTAACATGCTTGGGTTACTATAGACAGGCACAAGAGTAGAATATTAGGCCCATCCAAACCCATGCTCACCCAAAACCTATAAGTTTAATCTTTTTTATTCCTAATAGTTCAAAATGACATCATTTCAAATGGGCAAATATGACGTCATTTCAAGTTTAGTATATAACTGGTTACTTCCTAACCAAAACCCTAGTTGCAGCTATACTCTTTTTGTCCTTCTCTCACTATTCTTTGTCTTTGAAACCTTAGCAGAGCTGCAGCAGAAGCCAGAGGGGCAAAGGTGCTTCCAAATTTCCAATTACTCACTTGTTTCAATGTTTGTGCTCTATAGTTTGCACTTCGCATCGTCGATTCCTTTAGCAAGCCTAGCCATTCATCTTTGGTTCTCTCCTTCACTAAATGAAAATAAGGGTTAGCTAGCTGTTTCTATTCACTTTAGTGTTCCTTATTTTTTCTATTCTTATGAGTTTTCTTTGATAAATTATATTACCATTCACTAATGTTTATTGATTACAGATCGGAGTTCTGGATGGTGTTTGATGAAGCTTGGATTTTAGGAACCATGTTGATAGGTTATGATTTTTTATGTTTGTTAGTTTTTTTTCAAAAGTTATGGGTTTTCTTTTTTTGAATCTATTATTTGTTTTCTATTATTTTTCACCATTTTTTGTTATTTTTCACATGTACTAATATCTTATATTTTCCTTATCATAGTTCACAGATCCAAATCATCCGATGTATTATAAGTATAGGGCACATAAAAAAAGTTCATACCAAAAGCAGGAAGCAAGAGGAAGGTGGAAGGCCAAAAAAGCACTTCCTTTATTGTTCATAGTTTTGAAAATGAAAGGTATAATAAAACATCACTTCTTTTCTATTATATACTTACAAATATAAAATTTTTGGCCTCATTAAATATAAAAAAGCCACTATTCAGGGTTTAACTTTACATTCAGACTCTATTTATCTTTCCTCAATGTGATGGAAAAAATGACCAAAAAGAAAAGTAAAGGATCTAAATTTGAAAATTAATGAAAAATATCATCTTCATATGTTTTAATTATGAGTGACATTCCAGACTATTTTATATGTTCGTGTCCTGTGGTTGATTTTATTATAATAAACTTGATACATGGATAAGATTATAGTAGTGCATGTCATTAACTTAAAAATTAATGGATTTGTGTGATTAGTATTGGCTATAGTCAGGATTCTTAAAATGGAAACAATATAAAATGTTATCAATACTATTAGTACTTACTGCTAGAATCATTCTTATTGTAACTGAATGTTTAAAATATATGTTTGAAATATTTTACTTTTTATATTATTTAAATTCTAGGTTTTGTAAAAATGATTGTGATTGAAGCTTGAATCTAGCTAATTGTTAATAATAGCTGTTGGGAAGTTTCTACTTGTAATTAAATGTATGCTTTTTATGAGGCCAAGCATTCAATATAATCAAGTGGACATTGTTAAGTAAGGAAAAATAAATCAAAGGGTTAGTTATGAAAATCAAATCTTTTTAACTTTTATTTATTGGGAACTTAGGATTTACAGAAAAAGGGAATAGAAAGAACAAATTGGTAGGTGGATTTCCTTTAACATTACTTGAATTTATATGGCTAAGGATTTTCTTTGATGAGTATCTTTTATTTGAATGCCAGAGTGGATGCATGAACTTAAAGTTTTTTTAATCCAATAGACTACGTGAATTAGTAACATTGAATGTTTAGATATAAGCTTAAAACAATTTTCTGACATTTAGGATTTGCTTGCTAAATGTTACTTATGTAATCCATACAACACTAAATAGATGTATTCCTTACAGAAATAAGAAGGAAAGCAATGATCAAGAGGAAGGAGATGTGGAGGAATTAATAAAAGTTCTTAACCTTTTTGGTTTCTTTACTAAACTGTAATAACTTTGTATTTCCTAAGGTAATACTTCCTAATACTGTCTGAATCAATATTTTGTTCTTATTATTATCATAAAGATTGATCTTCATAACTTAAAGTTTCAAACTTTCACTTTGTTCTTCTATCAAGGTGGATAGGAAGATGAAGAAACTGTCATAGAAGTTGTTTGTCACAAAGCATTAAAGGAAGCAAGAGCTAAAGGAGTTTCAAGAGTAAGTTTAATTTCTCATTTAGTTATTTAAATCTCATTTAGTAGTTTAAACTATTTGTTCTTTGTAACTCATTAAGATCAAGTAGTGTTCTAGTATGTTCCAATAGAATAAGGGAACTACAAAAATCTTCCTGTCATATGCATGTTTTATTTTCTTCTTAATTGTTGTCGTTCTCTTTGCTTTCTTTAGAAGTTAGTCTCTATGAAGTATGAAGCATATTTTAAGAACCTTGTTACATGTTGCTTGTTATTAAGAAATAATTTATTATTGCTTAGATTTGATAAATGAACAGATTGTAGAATAGCTTTGCATAACAAAAAATAATAATTATTCAATTCATTTGATAACTAAAACTTATGCAGAATCCATAGAAATCAAATTATGAAAAGAATAGCTTTCACTATGATTTCTAGAATAGCATCTGATAACTATATATGATTTCTAGAATCCATAGAAATCAGATTGTAGAATAGTTTTGGATTCCAGAAATAATAATGATTTTAGAATAGATTAAGTTAAATCTCATGACAAGCATCTTATTGCAAAACATAAATACAGAGTTTGATTATCCATTAAAATGATGGATGTATGTTTTTAATTTATTTCTATTGTCACTATTAAAGGTTAAGAAAATTGCCTCTCTAGCTTGCTGTAAGACTCCTAAAAGGCTAATTCTTGCTGTATGACCTGTAAATAGACAAAATGGAATGAATAAAAAAATATAGATAAAATGTAGCTGAAGTGAAATTTTAAAGAATGTGACCTGAAATGAGCTATTCATGGATATATACTTTGAAATTTCAAGACCAAACATGATAATACTTTGTATAATTGGAGTTCATGTAGTATCAAACATGATAGATTAGGGGTCTCACTTCCCTAATGTAGAATACAACTTTGAACTTTGAAGTATGTTTTTTAACCAAAAATTTTTTTGGTTATATAAAAGCTTATGGAAGAAAGGAGAAAATGTGATAGAATTACATTATTTAAGACTCATCCTAGCAAAAAATAATCCTATGTACATACTTCATAATCACACTTTCTAGTTTCTATTATAGTTTTAGTTCCTAAATTCGATTTTGCACATGTTATAGTTTTAGTTCATTTGATTTCTAGAATAGCTTTTGCATAATACTCAAATAAATTGTTCAATTTCTAAAATCACAACTTTGTTGTTCTCATAAGATTGTAGAAATCTATAGAAATCAAATTGTAGAAAAGAGCATATTATTGAAGAAGTTATGTCTCAAACTTAACCTACCCCAGAAGTGAGTAAACTAACACCAGAATTAGAATCTCAACCTTTAAGAAACCCCTAGCAAGATGTTGCATCTAGCTTAAAATTAACCAAATCAAAAGCTAACAATAAATCTAAGTCAAAGGGTAAAGAGATCCCTATAACCAAATTTGTCCAAGTGAAGTTAGAAATGAAGTCTCCAGCTAATGGAACTAAGAAAAAGGCAATGGCATGGGATCATTTCACATGAATACCTGAGTCTAAATCGAAAAAGCCCATGGCTGCTTGCAATTATTATGGAAAGAGGTATTTCTATGACCTTACTTCACATGGGATATCTAGTATGAATAGGCATCTCTGCGTATGTATAAAGTTTCTTTATGCCTTGTTATTTGATCCCTCTTAATCCATGCTCTCATTTGAACCTAAAAAAAAAGGTGAAAGGACTAATATAGTTGCTTCCCCTCAAGTATGTGATAGGAAATCTTGTGGGAAAGCTTTGGCTATTTTTCTCATTGTTGATGAATAACCATTTAAGGTTCTTGAGGGATGGGGATTCAAGCATCTATGTAGTAAACTACAACCTTAATTTCATGTTCCATCTAGGCATACTTTGGATAGGGATTGTTGGAAAATGTACATTGATAAGAAAAAGAAGTTGAAAACATTTTTAAAATCCAATTGTTCTAGAGTATGTCTCATAATAGATTGTTGACATTTATCCAAAATCTAAATTATATGACACTTATAGCACATTTCATAAACAACAATTAGAACTTGCAGAAGAGGATCTTAAATTTCTACCTCATTCCTAATCATAAAAAAGAAACAATTGAAAAATAATTAGAAAACTGCTTGAATGAATGGGTGATTAAGAATGTCTTCACTATGACTGTAAACAATGCTTCTTCAAATGATATTGTTGTTTCCTACTTAAAGAAGAGGTTTAAAAATTCAAATGGGCTAGTATTGGATGGTAATCATATGCATGTTCATTGTTATTCTCATATCTTTAATCTGATTGTCAATGAGGGTTTAAAGGAACTTCATTCTTCAATTGCTACAATTAGAAATACTATTAGATTTGTTAGATCTTTTCCTTCTAGATTAGTTAAGTTTAAGTCTTGCATTGAATAAACTAAAATTGAAAGTAATAGCCTTGTTTGTCTTGATGTTCCAACAAGATGGAAGTCAATTTATTTTATGCTAGATTTTTTCCTAAAATTTCAAGAGGCATTTGAGAGGTTAGAAGATAATGAATCAAGCTTTAGGGATTACTTTAATGAAAAAATAGTAGGACCTCCATCTTTGGAAGATTGGAAAAATACTAAAGTGTTCACCAACTTCCTATAATTTTTTTATAATGTAACTTTTGAGTTATCTGGTTCTTTGTTTGTAACGTTAAACAATGTATTTCCTTAACTTGCATTGACTCAAAGTGAACTATTGAAATGGAGTTCAAGTGATGATGATGTATTGAATGAGATGGCTGTCCAAATGAAGAGGAAATATGATAAGTATTGGGGGAATGTGCAAAATATAAATTCTTTGTTGTTCATTGCTAATATTTTAGATCCAAGGTATAAGCTTGCTTACATCAAATGGTCCTTTGATGATATTTATGATCCTATGACTACCTATGACATGACTTCTAAAGTGAAGTCAGATCTGTAACAATTGTATGAATGGTATTCTAAGTTTTATGGCGAAAGGAATGAGTGTAGTGTAATTGGTTAAACTTCACAAGATATTAGGCATAGCCATCAAGAGGAGAAACATGCACATAAAGCTCATGTAACGACTTTTAAATCATATTTGAAAGCTAAGGATTCCACTGATGCTAAAAATGAAATTAAGAGATACTTGGCAAAAGCATGTATTGATGGAGAAGACAAATTTAGTGACTTGGAATGGTGGAAGGAGAATGCATCAAGGTTTTATATTCTATCAATTATGCTAGAAATGTTCTTGTTGTCCCTGTTTCCACAGTAGCTTCAGAATTAGCTTTTAGCACAGGGGGAAGAGTTTTAAATATGTTTAGGAGCTCATTATCTCCACAAACTTATGAAGGCTTAGTTTGTTGCTAAAATCAGATCAAGCCCACCTTATTTCTAATGGAGGATAATGACTTTATTCAAGAATTTGAAAATTGTGAGAAGATTGAGAAAGGTATTTACATAAATATATGAATTACTATTATATTCAGGCTTTTCAAAATCATGAAATTTCCTTTCTGTTTTTTATAGAGCTTAGGATTGCATTCACAACCATGAGATCAAGGACAACAACCAATAGTTGTTGGATAGTTTGAATTAGCATTATAAGTATTTATATTTTAGAAAAATTTTCTGCATTATACAATTATGCTTCATTATTTTTTTAAATATAATGCATAAAACTGCATATTTATGTCATGCATAATTCTACTTAATAATATCATGTTTGTTGTTTTGGATCTAATTTCACTTCATCATGAATTTTTCATTCTATTTATCTTTTTATTAATTTGGTTATATATGTTTTTTTGGAGGTTTTTAAGCTGGTAGCACTAACAAGGACAATTGGGAAATAGGATAGGGTAAAGAATTAGATTGTTAGTGTTTTTTTGTTTCTTTTGTTTTTAGATGTAAGCATTGGAATGTATAGGAAGTAAAATAGTGCCTTGGTTTGACAATAGGCACCTCATTCTTTTTTATAAGTAATGTGCTTCTTTTGTAATTGTAAGTAAGATGAATAGGGTGCTTACATGAGCATGATATGAACAGTAAGGCTTGCTGTTTTGGCCTTCTACATAGATATGTATCCTTTGATTCTCTTGTATTTTAATGAGAATCTTATGAGACATTATGTTTTTTGTTAGCTAGATTTTTTTGGAATGTAAATGATTGATAGACAGGCACAGGCAGCTTGATAAATGTGTTTAAAACTATATGATGAATGAGTTACATTTAGCACCACCATCATGTCCACTATCTAGTGTCTAGTGAGTGATTTATAGGTGGTAGATACTATTTTATTTTTCCCCAAAATAAGCCTAATTCTGATTAAGGCCTAATAATATTAAAATTAAAAAAAAAAGAAATTATAATTCGGCCTAACCTAATTTAACCTAAGTAACCCAATTTAACAAAAAAAATGAGCTTATATAATTTTTGGGTGGAAATGAGCCAATAAAAAAAAGGCTAAAGTCCAGTTGGGCGGGTTAGGAAAATGGTTGAACCCAACCAGGCTTGCCCGACGATCAACCCTACTTAAAACTAAAGTGTCTTCATTAAATTTCTCTATAAATAGGATGTATTCCTTTAAAGACTATATGACTAAGCAATTGCATTATAACTTGTAAATTCTATCTTGCTTTTATCTTGCAGAAATTGAAGCTCTCTCTCTCTTTTTCTCACTTTAGACTCAAAACTTATATATCTACTCTTAGAGTGTTTTTAAGTGAAACATTGTAAAATCTTTTTATAAGATTGTAAGAAAAACCCTTTTTGAATGTTGTTAGAAATTCTATTATAGATTAGTGAGATCTTGTAGAGTTAGGTAGTGATTGAAATCCTAATGAAAATTAAAAGAAATTTATAAGGTTAGGTGATGATTGAAATCTTAATAGAGATTGAGTAGATCTTGCAAAGTTAAGTAATTGGTGAAAATTTTAGTAAAAATTAGGTGAATTTTGTAAAGTTAGATGATATAATTTTATGAAAAGTTAGTGATACCTCAAATGATACTAGGTAACTTAAGAAAAAAGGAGTATTTTGGACTATCAAATATCTATAAAAATTCTTGGTATTCATTCTTCTTTTCTACTCCTCTAGTTATATAATTTTTGTTGTTTCACATAGTTCACTTTTTCATATTTCCAAAAACAAAAAATAAATCACTTGGTTTTAGTTTTATTTTCTTAAAGAAATTATCTTTGATTTAAAAGAAATATATTTAAATTTCTTTAAAATCATTTTGAAATCTTTCATATTTTTTAAACATTGTTTTAATGAAAATTTCAAGAATTTCTCTTTTGAACTTGATGGTTTAATGCAAAAAATTTGTTATAAATTTTAGTTGTTAATTTTTGTATAAGCCAATTCATCCATCTTAACTATAAGTTCTATCAATTTTGACTAAATTAGACAAGTTGACTATATTTTGCTCAATTTTTTATAGTATAAAGTTCAATTTAATTTAGTCTTAAATGTAATTTTGATCCTTTAAAATATAAATTGTATAATTTTGGTCTTCATAATTTAAAATAATTTATTTTTATCCTATTAAAATGTAATTTGTATAATTTTGATCCTTTTATTTGATTCCTATCAATTTCTATTAATTTTGTTAACTTTTATTTAATCTCCAAGCATTCACTATATTGTTTATATGGCCAATCACATTTTTTTAGCATCTAGAAAACAATGAAGCCTTAAAAAGATCCAAAATTTCATATTTAATCATTTGATTGTATTTCATATTTGTAATACCCAAAAAAAGATTTCCTTTTATGCTTACATATAAGTAATTTTTTATTAATATGGAGAAAGAATTAAGTGGAAATGATCTTGTGAGAATAAAAAGTTAAAGAAAATCAAACATAAGGATTAAAATTGCACCATTTAATTATTTAAAGGACCAAAATAAATTATTTTGAATCAAAGAAAAATTGAAATTACATAATTTACATTTTAGGAAAGCAAAAACTGAATTTAGGCATTTAGTTTAATTTTAGGCTAAATTACACTCACCTTCCTTAAAGTTTAACCTAATTACACTCATATTTCTTCTATTTTTAAAAATATACACTTATTTCCACTACAAAAAAATAGGGCTATACAGACTATAAAAAGTAATTTGTATAGACCCATTTTGAATCTGTATAGGTATTACAAACGATATTGTCGCCTGTATTGAGTTGTCTGTATAGAATCATCCCTATTGTAACCTATACAAATAACATTTTTTTGTCGTCTGTATAGAGTGGACCTATACAGACGACATTTATGGTCTGTATAGCCTGGACCTATACAAACCACAAATGTCATCTGTATAGGCCCACTCTATATAGATGACAATATCGTCTGTATAATGTATAAATTTTTTAAAAAAATAAATTTTTTAATATATTAAAATTTGTATTCATAATTTAAAGAATGATAATCATAAAAAAATTAAATCTAATTAAAATATTTAAATTTATATATGTAAAATAAAAATATAATAATTATTTCAAAATATATATGTTTTTAGATATACAAATATTTATATATATGTAAATATATATATATATATATCTATATATATAAATAAATACAATTACCTAAAATTTTATATAATGAAAGTTTATGTCAATAAATAATTATTACTATAATATTATATAATAAAAGTTAAAAGTTAATGTAATTTTACTTTTATTCTTATATAAAAATATCATTATGCTATAATTTATATATTATTATATAATAATATATAATAAAAGTTTACATCATTATATAATAGTTTACATAATATTGTATAAAATTATGTAACAAAGTTAATAGTCCATAAATTTTGACATTCATTCTTATATAAAAATATCATTATATAATAGATTATAATATTATAAAATAATATATAATAGAAGTTTACATCATTATATAATAGTTTACATAATATTATATAACAGTTTATATCATTATATAATAGTCTATAGATATTTACATAATAATTTATATGATTTTATATAATGAAAGTTTATTTTATTGTTTAATAGTTATATAATAAAAATTAATAGTTTATACATTTTGTTATATCAACACTATTAAAAAAAATCTGTGTGTAAATTTTTCTAACATACATGATTAAAATTGCAAAGCAACAATTAGAAATTGTAATCAACAATGCAACAATATAATCAGAATATATAATAAAATAAATATTAGAATTAATAAATAATTATAAAATGATGATAAAAAAATAAAAGAAAGAAAGAGGACATGCTTGAACTCCATGAAAGATCACCACCAAGAAAGAGCTCCATTTGCACGTAGGAGAAATGAGAAAAATGACTCTTAGGCAAGGATTTATAAGCAAACTCTATACAGATG
>JAIUCU010000171.1:0-38992 GCA_020226215.1 Sindora glabra
CATTAAATTTTTTATGTTTATATTATACATTTAATCCATTTTCCATCATTTTTGATATTTTATAACTATATAACTATGTAAGATTGTTTTTTCACCAAAATAAATGAAGTCTTAGAATCTTAATACAAAAAATAATACTAATGATCCTGATTCAATCTGATAAGCGATTGAATTATTTGTTTAATTTGATAAATTATTAAAATTAATAATTATTAACTCATAAAGTTATAAGAATAACACGTTATTCTAGCTAATGTATTAACCTATTGAGTTAATTCATTAGCCTATAAATATATAATAAATAATAATACGTTAATTTAATAATATATGTATGTATGTATGTATGTATGTATGTATGTATGTATGTATATATTAGTAAAATTATAATTTTAATATATTAAAATCATGTAAAAATAATTTTAAATAATTTTTAATGATAAAATTAATAAGCTTATATATTTAATATTATTGATATATATTACACAAGTTTATTAAAATAAATTATATTAAAAATTAAAAAAATAAAATTTAATGTGAAAATAATTATCATAAAACTTAAAAACAAGTAAATATAATTACAGAAAGTAATTATTATAAAATAAATATACATAAAATAATTATTGCAACAAAATAAATATATTACTTAGAGTACTAAATTATTAATATTGTAACAAATATGTCTAATAAGATATTTTGGATGATAATCATCGATCTGAGTCATGAAAACTTAAATATAAATGTTTATTTAAAGGATTGATATGATATGGAAGATTAATAATAAAATAACTTGAAGGAATTTACCAAAAAAAACTCGAAAGAAGATGAATCAATATCTAATGAATGAAATAATTAAAATAGCAATATATTTATATATAAATTATAAATTTAGTTAACAAAATATTGTACTATTTTATTTAAAAGTAATTTTTTTAAACTAGATTTCATGATTTTTACTACTCTAATTAAGGATTTTCGTATTAAAACTTATTACTTCGATTTTTGTATTTTAATTTTATTAATAATAAAAATGAATAATAATATAAAATTTAAGTGATAATTATATAATATATTTGAATTTATTAATTATTTGAAATTAGTCATAAATAAACAAATGATGTGGTGATGGTGATACTAATAACAACAATAATCTTAATAGATTTTAAAATTAGTAAATATTGACTTAAGACTGGAATTGGTACCATATTAACTCAATCGAGCTTTGACTTTGTGAAAAAGTAATTTGACTTGGAATTGATCTATCATATAGTTTTTATTTATTAGATTAGTCTAGTATAGTTAGATTAACCTTTTTTGATAGGTTTATTTTCTTCCCATTTAAGTTTTTTCTCTTTCTTCTTACTTTCTAAATTTTAGTTTAAGTTTTTGCTTAATTTTGCTTTATTGCTTAACACCTCTTCTTATAAATTAAAATTAAAATAACCTAATTAAACTTATCTAAATCTGTGCATAATTAAGTTTAATGATTTAAGGCCATTTGTATATGAGATCAGACAATGTAATTTACAAATCAATGCTATAGGTTTAGGCAAAAGTTTTGATATAACTCTATATAAATTAACATGTGGCCACCTCTACTAAAAATATTGTTATTGAGAAGGGGGGTTTCAGATATTCTTGTATGATGTGAATGTTTTTGTGATGGAAATTGATAATTTTTGTTTTCCCTTCTAAATCTTACCATCTTATTTCATCACCATCCACCATTATTAATCATCACATACTATTACCCATCATTATTATCACTTATCACTATTGACTATTGGTTGCCACCATTTAGTATTGATATGAATAATATTTTATTAATATTTTTCCTCATATTTAAATCTCTTAGGATGAGATGATGTTTAATTAAATCAATTTTGCATTGATTTGAGACTAATTACATTAGTTTGAACTCAATTGAATTTTAGGCTTAATATTGAATTTTTGGCACTGTTTTATTTTTTCAATCATAACTTGAGCTATGGATGTCAGATTTGGACGATCCTTATATCGTTGGAAAGCTAAAAAAAGTTTTTACAACTTTCTAGTTTTCTTGAAAGCCCATTTCTTCCATCTTAGAGGTCAAAAGTAAACATGAATTAATTATGCCTCGATGGTTATCTCTAGAACTTGCGTTGGATCTTTTTGAGATTACATTTTACACATGTGCATGTACAAACATGATTAAGGCATTCTTCTTTTAAGGTAAAGTCATAAAGCTAACTTTAAAGTTTTACCTTTGTTAAACTCCTTTGCGTTTTTATTGCCCTTTCTTTATTGATTAACCCATGAGTATATTTTTCCAATGAAAAAAAATGTCTTTACCTAAACCTTAACAAATGTCTTTAGCTAACCTTAGGGATTAGTAGAACATTTGAATTTTCATAAGATGAGCTTTTGAATAAGTGTGGGGAAATTTGAGTCCATGTATTGTGAAACGTTATTATTAAAGGTTGGTTGAAAAAAAAGTAAAAAGATAAAAAAAATTAAAAAAATGAATGATTTTTTTTAAAAATAGTAAAAAAAAGAGAAGAATGAAAAAAAAGAAAGAGGTTAATGAGTATTTGAGTTTGAAATTTGAATTATTCTCATACTTGTTCATGATTGGCCTATGTGTTTCTAATTCAAGTGCTCTATTGATTTCTTTGGTTGTTTACTTTCATATTCCTTGATTTTCTTTCCTTTCTCTCTAGCCTCATTACAATCTTTAATAAAGCCTTTTGATTTATGATTGTGCATATGGTTTGAATAATAGAGATTAAATAATAAGTAAGCATATGGTAGAGCATTTTCATGGAATGAATTTGAGTGAAACACAAGCCTTAAACACTTGAAAGATGGAGAGGAAATTATGTGAGAATCTACCAAGTTTGATCTTTCTTTTTGAATAAAGTTATCCTCTGAATTGATTTTAAAGTTTATCAATATTTTTGTTCATGATGTGCTATGATTCTTGAGAGTTTTTTATTGTTTTCTTGCTATGGTTTTTGGGAATTTGAAATCATTAGGAAGTAGCTGAGTTTTGAGTCTTTTGAAATTAGTTTTAAATAAAATTCTATTTGCTCCAGGATGTGCAAAAGCTAAGTGTGGGGGAATTTAATGTGAATAATATTTTATTAATATTTTCCTTATATTTAAACGTTTTAGGATGAGATATACGTAATTGAGTTAATTTTGTATTGATTTGAGACTAATTGCATTAATTTGAACTTGATTGAATTTTAAGCTTAATATTGAATTTTTGGCACTGTTTTAGTTTTCAAATCATAACTTGAGCTATAAATGTTAGATTTGGACAATCCTTATACTGTTGGAAAGTTAAGAATTTTTTTATAACTTTCTAGTTTGCTTGAAGCAAACTAGAAAGTTATAAAAAATTTCTTAACTTTCCAACAGTATAAGGATTGTCCAAATCTAACATTTATAGCTCAAGTTATGATTTGAAAACTAAAACAGTGCCAAAAATTCAATATTAAGCTTAAAATTCAATCAAGTTCAAATTATGCAATTAGTCTCAAATCAATACAAAATTAACTCAATTAAGTATCATCTCATCCTAAAACGTTTAAATATAAGGGAAAAATATTAATAAAATATTATTCCCATTAAATTCCCCCACACTTAGCTTTTGCACATCCTGGAGCAAATAGAATTTTATTTAAACTAATTTCAAAAGACTCAAAACTCAGCTACTTCCTAATGATTTCAAATTCCAAAAACCATAGCAAGAAAACAATAAAAAAACTCTCAAGAATCATAGCACATCATGAACAAAAATATTGATAAACTTTAAAATCAATTCAGAGGATAACTTTATTCAAAAAGAAAGATCAAACTTGGTAGATTCTCACATAATTTCCTCTCCATCTTTCAAGTGTTTAAGGCTTGTGTTTCACTCAAATTCATTCCATGAAAATGCTCTACCATATACTTACTTATTATTTAATCTCTATTATTCAAACCATATGCACAATCATAAATCAAAAGGCTTTATTAAAGATTGTAATGAGGCTAGAGAGAAAGGAAAGAAAATCAAGGAATATGAAAGTAAACAACCAAAGAAATCAATAGAGCACTTGAATTAGAAACACATAGGCCAATCATGAACAAGTATGAGAATAATTCAAATTTCAAACTCAAATACTCATTAACCTCTTTCTTTTTTTTCATTTCTTCTCTTTTTTTTACTATTTTTTTAAAAAAATCATTCATTTTTTTAATTTTTTTATCTTTTTACTTTTTTTCAACCAACCTTTAATAATAACGTTTCACAATACATGGACTCAAATTCCCCCACACTTATTCAAAAGCTCATCTTATGAAAATTCAAATGTTCTACTAATCCCTAAGGTTAGCTAAAGACATTTGTTAAGGTTAGGTAAAGACATTTTTTTTTCATTGGAAAAATATACTCATGGGTTAATCAATAAAGAAAAGGCAATAAAAACTCAAAGGAGTTTAACAAAGGTAAAAACTTTAAAGTTAGCTTTATGACTTTACCTTAAAAGAAAGAATGCCTAATCATGTTTGTACATGCACATGTTGTAAAATGTAATCTCAAAAAGATCCAACGCAAGTTCTAGAGATAAACCATCGAGGCATAATTAATTCATGTTTACTTTTGACCTCTAAGATGGAAGAAATGGGCTTTCAAGAAAACTAGAAAGTTGTAAAAACTTTTTTTAGCTTTCCAACGATATAAGGATCGTCCAAATCTGACATCCATAGCTCAAGTTATGATTGAAAAAATAAAACAGTGCCAAAAATTCAATATTAAGCCTAAAATTCAATTGAGTTCAAACTAATGTAATTAGTCTCAAATCAATGCAAAATTAATTTAATTAAACATCATCTCATCCTAGAGATTTAAATATGAGGAAAAATATTAATAAAATATTATTCATATCAATACTAAATGGTGGCAACCAATAGTCAATAGTGATAAGTGATAATAATGATGGGTAATAGTATGTGATGATTAATAATGGTGGATGGTGATGAAATAAGATGGTAAGATTTAGAAGGGAAAACAAAATTATCAATTTCCATCACAAAAACATTCACATCATACAAGAATATCTGAAACCCCCCTTCTCAATAACAATATTTTTAGTAGAGGTGGCCACATGTTAATTTATATAGAGTTATATCAAAACTTTTGCCTAAACCCTATAGCATTGATTTGTAAATTACATTTGTCTGATCTCATATACAAATGGCCTTAAATCATTAAACTTAATTATGCACAGATTTAGATAAGTTTAATTAGGTTATTTTAATTTTAAATTTATAAGAAGAGGTGTTAAGCAATAAAGCAAAATTAAGCAAAAACTTAAACTAAAATTTAGAAAGTAAGAAGAAAGAGAAAAACTTAAATGGGAAGAAATAAACCTATCAAAAAAGGTTAATCTAACTATACTAGACTAATCTAATAAATAAAAACTATATGATAGATCAATTCCAAGTCAAATTACTTTTCACAAAGTCAAAGCTCGATTGAGTTAATATGGTACCAATTCCAGTCTTAAGTCAATATTTACTAATTTTAAAATCTATTAAGATTATTGTTGTTATTAGTATCACCATCACCACATCATTTGTTTATTTATGACTAATTTCAAATAATTAATAAATTCAAATATATTATATAATTATCACTTAAAATTTTATATTATTATTCATTTTATTATTAAATAAAATTAAAATACAAAAATCGAAGTAATAAGTTTTAATACGAAAATCCTTAATTAGAGTAGTAAAAATCATGAAATCTAGTTTTAAAAAAATTACTTTTAAATAAAATAGTACAAATATTTTTGTTAACTAAATTTATAATTTATATATAAATATATTGCTATTTTAATTTATTTCATTCATTAGATATTGATTCATCTTCTTTCGAGTTTTTTTTGGTAAATTCCTTCAAGTTATTTTATTATTAATCTTCCATATCATATCAATCCTTTAAATAAACATTTATATTTAAGTTTCATGACTCAGATCGATGATTATCATCCAAAATATCTTATTAGACATATTTGTTACAATATTAATAATTTATTACTCTAAGTAATATATTTATTTTGTTGCAATAATTATTTTATGTATATTTATTTATAATAATTACTTTCTGTAATTATATTTACTTGTTTTTAAGTTTTATGATAATTATTTTTCACATAAATTTTATTTTTTTAATTTTTAATATAATTTATTTTAATAAACTTGTGTAATATATATCAATAATATTAAATATATAAGCTTATTAATTTTATCATTAAAAATTATTTAAAATTATTTTACATGATTTTAATATATTAAAATTATAATTTACTAATATATACATACATACATACATACATACATACATACATACATACATATATTATTAAATTAACGTATTATTATTTATTATATATTTATAGGCTAATGAATTAACTCAATAGGTTAATACATTAGCTAGAATAACGTGTTATTCTTATAACTTTATGAGTTAATAATTATTAATTTTAATAATTTATCAAATTAAACAAATAATTTCAATCGCTTATCAGATTGAATCAGGATCATTAGTATTATTTTTTGTATTAAGATTCTAAGACTTCATTTATTTTGGTGAAAAACATCTTACATAGTTATATAGTTATAAAATATCAAAAATGATGGAAAATGGATTAAATGTATAATATTAAACATAAAAAATTTAATGGAAGATGACTTCCTATCTTTCAAAGAGGAAGTCATTTTCCTCTACCATATAAAATTTAGGGTAGCATTTAATTCGTAGAACCAAACACTTTCGAGAATCCTAATATTTCTAAAAATATGATTCTCATAAGTTTAATCCTTAGAATAAGACATTATCATATTTAGTTTAATTAAAAACATTTTAAAAATATTACCACATTTTGTTTTAATATTTTGAATATTTTAAAAATATTTTTATATTATTAAAAATATTTTTATTAAAAATTGAGTGATTAATAGTATGGGTGGTGGCCAACAGTAATCACCAGTAATAGGTAGCAACAATAGTAGTAGTAGATATGTAATCAATAATAGCAAATGATGGCTTATAACAATTAGAAGGAACAAATGGTGGATAGTAATAAGTGATAGTTAATGGTGATTATTAATAATGGGTATGGTAAATAATAGTTATTAGTAATTATCATTACTAATAATAGGTTGTAGTCAATGATGATCATCAAAGAGAATAATAGCTGTTAGTGGTCACTAATTTTAGGTGGTAGCTAACAATGGTCACAAGTAATAGATAGTGATCAACAACGATCACTAAGAAAAGATGGCAGCGGATAGTGATCATTGGTAATGAGTAATGATAAGCAGTAATAATCAATAATAGGTGTAGCTAACAATGATCATCGATAATGAGTGGTAGTCAACAATAGCCTCCAATAAATGGCGATGACAAATGGAGATTATTAGCAATGGGTGATGGTAAACGGTAGTCGTTGGTGACAAGTGGTGACTGATAATGGTCATTGATAATAAATAGTAGCTTGTGGTGGTTATGGTGATGAGTGATAGTCATTAATGGTAAGCAGTAGTTAATAACAATAAGTGATACACAATGATGGTTAACTGTTACACTTTAAACTAATATTTAAAATATTATTATTTAAAATGTTGAAATATTTATTTTAATTAATAAAGGTAGTTAAATTGTATTTATTTATATCATGGTAAAATACAAATATTTTAAATGTTGATTGAATAATATTATTATAATTTTATTTCACAAAGGTGTTATCTAAATCTTATTAAGATATTTAAAAGTTGAAAGTGAAAGGTTTTATAAAATATATGTATTGGTTCTATTAGATTACTTTTATTCATAAACTTATGTCCTTGAAAATATTGTAAAAATTTTGGGTATGATGAATTATAAGTATATATTTATGATTTAATAAGTTATCTTCTTAAGATTTTTAGAATGGTGAAATATTTAGATTAGGGTTTTAAATGAAAATGGAAAAAAAGGAGATTTAAAAAAGATGGATTTTAATAAATGAATGGACAATTAGGATTGATTTTTATGTGAAATGGAAGGTTGAAATTTTATAAAGGAAATAAGCTTATACAGTGCGAAAAGTACCGAGTAAAAATCCAAAGCTCCTTTTTTATCATTTCCCTCCTATTTCTATCTATTTTTTATGGTATCCTCTCTTTCTTTCTTTTTTCCTTTTCTAACACTTCTCTTTGCCTCTTTCCCCTTCGATTGCACCACCATTGCATTATTTCTGCTACTATTGAGCTGTCGTTCAATGATAGTAGCTTGCTAGTGGTGAGAAGCCATGAAACACAATGAGAATAGGGAAGCCAAATAAGGTAATTAACCCTTCTTCAATTCCATCAAGCCACTATACTTTCCAACACTAGTGATATCCTCTATAGGTGATGAGTCATTCTAAAGTTTTATATTCTAATATTTCCAAGTGTAAATACATGATTTAGAATTTGATAATGGCTTGGAGAAATAAGGAATTCATGTTATAAGATGTTAGAATAATATGATTAAAATCTCTTTAGAGTATTCCATCTTAATATTTTGAAAGATTCATGCACAATTCGAGAAACCTTTAAATATGTGAAATGTGTTTTGGTGATTCTATTGAAATAGAGCTAAAAATATTAGAAACTAAGTACATAGTTTCATAAAATAATGTGATTAGAGCTTCCCCATAGTACAAAGTTAAAAAAAAACTTTTAAATGTAAAATCTGAATTTCATTAAGTTAAAATATTAAATAAAAAGAGTAAGGAAATTATAAAGTAATGTGAATAGAAACTAGAATGACAATTTTGAAGAGAAAATAATAATATCAATATTTATGAATTATTTTTATGAATTGTAAAATAAGAAGAAAAAGAAAAAGATAATTATAGATATCTTAAGGACTTTTTGGAGAGCATGGACATCATCAAGTGAATCTATATCTATCCCTAAATATTATTTTTAAAATATAATATTTAATTAAATATTTAATATTTCTTTTACATTAGAAATCATATATTGAATAATTATGAATTTGATGAATACAGTAGGGTTCTTCTATATGTGTGAACGTAGGAAGTGTGATTTTGATTATTTCATATTATGCTTGGTATTATAATGCTTAATGGTGCTCCCAGCACACCATTTATTTCTTATTAAAGATCATTGGTAGTTTCTTTATGAATGATGTGGCAAAGGCATCATACAGCTAGTGCTTGGTTATTATGTAAATATATACTTTAGTAAAGATTGTGTTTATGTTGAAATATTAGTGGGTGCTTGGAAATTTTTATGCAAGGAATGAGAATGATTTGTGGTGATGAATTAATTATTTTGTATTGTGATTAAATTATGAATGTGATACTATGAGCTACAAAATTATATGATATATTTATGATGTGAACCAATTTGTATTGTTGTTATGAAACCATGTCAACTACAATTTGAAATATGATATGAGAAAGAATTGAATTAAGAACCATGTGGGAACCCATAAAAGTTTATGGTCAATAAATGGTCATAGTGTTGGAAGGGCATGAGGATATAATCAATGTCAAAAGCTTGCGTGTGACTATCTTCATTAAATAGTCATAATGTGGGAAGTCTGTGGGATTGTCTTCATTATTATGAGGATAATGATGGGAAATGTTAAATGCTTAATTCCTAAAAAAGGTCGATTAGATATAATATGGACTTAGGAGTTACACGATGGGTGTATTTAATTATTTAGTGTGTTTTATAATATTATGATTATGTGATTGATAGTGAATGAGTTCTTAAGATTGATTGAATATTGAAATTGTTAATTGTGAATGACTGTGTGTGGAAAAGTATATTTAGGAGCCTTACTCCACGTATTTTGTTGAATTGATTTTTGTTTAAGGTGATGATTGAATTTAGTGTCCATGGATTTATGAAGAACCCCTTTCAGGTCCTATTGCCTTTATGTGTATGAAATTATTGCTACAGCTATGATTACAAAAGTGTGAATCCTAGTTTTTTAAGTAAGATAAAGTTGTCACGCAGGAGTACCAATAAACCATTCAGTGATTAATCTACAAAATTATTTGACTTAATCATATTCAATTATTGATAATATTTTTCCTTTATAGATATATGTTCATTAAGTCTACAAAAGTGATTCCTTTCTTTTTAATATTTTTAGGGTTTAACTTGAGAATTTCAAGACTCTAGCATGTGTATGAGTTAAGTGTAATACAAAGAGAATTTGATAATTGGAATTAAGTTGGGACTAAGTCTTGAATTAGGAATGAATTATAGTTGTGTTTATGCAAATATATGTATTGAGACTATTTAGTTTATTAGTATGTGTATTCTTTGTTGTTGTTTGGTTGCATGAAATGCATGTTTGAGAATATAAGGTGTGTGACTCTTGAAAAATACCTAAAAATCAAGGAAATTATGTTTATTTTTCCTTAAAACTAAAAGTGATTAAATTGACACAAAAATAAAAAGATTTTCATTAAGTGGAACTAATGTAAATGGTGCCAAGGCTAGTTAAAATTGAGTATGAAATTCATATTGGCTATGATCAAGTTTAAGTCATGACATCAATGATGGTACATAATGCTGAAATTAAATATTAATAATAAGATTTTAATAGAAATATAGATAAAATAATTTATTTGTATTAATCAAATATTTTCATGTCATAAAAATATAAGATATTCATTTCTCCCATAAAAATATTTTAGAGATATATTAGATTAAAATTATTCTAAAAAATATAACATTCTTGTGAATATTTTTTTAAAATTTAAATTAAATATAATAATATTATATTCTCTTATAATATTCTTGAGAGGATAAAAATAATTTTATAAAATAAATATCACTTAAATATTATTTTTAATTATAAAATATAATTACAAATTGCACACTTATATTTATATATAAAAAATAAAATTTTCCCATAAAAAAATCCTTCTAAGAACATGAAAGCCTCTATCAAATTAAATTATACCAATCGTAACAACCTAACTTATTTTCACATTTAAGAAAAGGGCCCTTCACATTGAAAGGAAAGAAAAAGGCCATAATGAAAGCAATCTATAATGTAAACAAGAGATGGGTGAAATCAACATAAAGACAAAAAAATATTAATATTTAGATACATATCAACCTATTGTTTGGAATATCAAAGGATTTCTACAAGAAAAAAATACTTGTGAAAAATCAATTTATTTATAAGTATGTTACAAATATAGTCTTTTATATCCATAACATAAATCTATCCAAATCAGGTGTATATACCAAGACCCTATCCTAAATGTTATCCTTTAATGCCAAAAGGACTTTCTTTTAATGAGGAATAGTTATTGATAATTTGGACTATAAAATTACTCTAATATAATTGACATATTAGCTGGCATTTTTCCCATCTAACTATCATTTTTTATTGAACTCAACAGGTAATCTCTCACCCTTGGATTGTGTTACAATAACGCCCTCCAAAGTTATAGGACCTTTTATGTTTCTTTTGGTGGAGGCAACTACCTCTTAAAAAGGACTCATATTCTAGATTTATTAGAAAAAAAACATGTATCAATCATGTATACTAATAAAGTTATAATTAACATTACTTAATAATGAATAAAGTGGTAGATATAAGATTGCTCCTTATACCATATGCAGCACTAAATTGCATGGCAAAATACATAACTTGCATGACAAGTAATTAAATTAAGATTAAATCAATTACCATAAACTCTTCTACTAATTTATATAACTATGGAGGAAATTGGAATCATTGAAATATATGATAAATTTGACACTCTAAAAAGATACAATAACATACAATGGTAGAGGTAGCAAGTTAAAATGACAAGGATATTATCATCATATAAAGCATATCATAACCATATATCCTGAGTGTGACTAAACCCTAAAAGCATCACCAAACACAATAAATGATATTATTCTAAACTTAGCAATGAATGAGGCTTTCATAATATCATTATATAAATACATAAACATCCTAACTATTCAAAGCAATATTTAATCATTTAATATTAAAAAATATAATGAAAACAAGAGAGAAAAATGTACTAAAAAAATATAATTGATTACTAGAATGACCACAAAGCAAACTCCGAGTGTAGAAAAGATATGACAAAGGTTTAGTACTTGTCGAAGAAATTTTGATCACCCAAGTGATGCTAGAGAAGTGGGTTTTACAAAGTAAAAATGATAGAAAATTGGAGAGTAAATGAAAATTATGCAAGCAAAACAATTACATCTTAGTTTCTTACTAGAAAATTGGCATATTTAATAAACAATATCAAATTGAAAGAAAACAAATATATAAAGTTAAGATGATATTTACAAAAATATTACCAAGCAATTAATTTCATTGTCAATGGTTTTAAAAATGATATCTTAAGTCCTTTTACCTTTTTAAATATAATAGTTTGTATTTACTTATAATATCAGTTGTAAATGAGAACAACATCTTAACATTACTTTTATTTTCAATCATGTTGACCATGATAAAATAACATTAACTTTTTACTTAACCATTGTCTTTAGTTCTTATGAAAATCTTTATAATGCCAGCACGTAACAATAGACATTAGTTATTTTTAAAAACCATTGTCTTATTTTTTTTAATAATTTCAAAAATATTATTACGTTAATATAGAAATTGATTTTTTCTTATAATTGACATCTATTGACCTTCATAGAATTGTAATTTTGTAATAATGATTAGTTTTATTATAGTTTTGTGTATTGATGTAAACTTTTTTTATAAATAATTTAATGTAATTTTTGTATAAGTTATTTTACAATGATTTAGAAAGAAATAAAAACATAATATAAATTTGTAATAATATATTAATAATTTAGTATAATTTTTGTCTATATAGATTATTTTATAGAATATAATTAGACGTACTGATTTTAAAAGAAATAAAATATTAGCACAAATTTGTAAAATTATTTCTCTATTTTCTCATCCGATTGTATACTTTCATAGTAAATTTCTCATTGACAATTAAATTTTTAGAATTAATCTATCTTTTAAATTCAATTATACTTTTGAAATAAAATGTTCAAGGATCATTAAAATAATTGTAATTTTTTATTAAATTTGCAATTTGATTATAGTTTGTATAATTGATGTAAAAAATTTCTAAACTTATTTGAAGTCAATTTTTAATAAAATTGATGAATAATGATAGTCCAAAAATCTTTGGTGAAAAGATCAAACTTTAACACATCTATTTTGGAATTAACTGCATCTAAATTCATGACATTTATGATATTTCATAAAAGAATGAAATTTAAGTTGTTAGTAATTTACATAACTATTGTTCAAAAGGCATTTCAAAAGTCTCTTTAAATAATGTAAAATTTTTACATATTAGTTTAGGAAAAATTAATATCGAATGTATATTTTAGACTTCAATTTTGGGTTTATAACTAACATCTAATGTTTTGCATATGATCTATAAAAGTTTATTTGCACTCTCCATTTTTAAAATTTTGATGATATCTTTACCTTTGTTATCTAATTCTAGAATTGGGTCAAATTTAAAGATAATTTTCCTTCTATCTCATCTATCACATTTAGAAATGTTATAGATCTTTTTAAAGGACTTGCCTCTTGCCATTGCCAGATAGAATCTTCCCTATGGTCTTGTTTTGAATAGAAAAACTAATTGATTAATTTTTTTTGTTGAATATAAGGTATGTAATTAAAATTACCTTATATACAATAAGTAAAATTGAGTTTTAGCAACAAATTGGAGTTTACATTGAGGATGATGATTTTTGTATATAATGGTTTTGCTATCCTTTTTATGTACTAATTGTCACAACCCATACCCAATTTCCACTAGCTTGTCTTATGATGCCACCCTTTTTTCCTATGATTATCTATTACATATGTCATTTCCTATTGTCTAAGATGTACATAATAACATGGATGTATATTTATAATCATACATTATAGCATTTTTGGGAAAGCATCCACATTTCTTCCCTTTAATAAGAAGTTCTATGTTACAATTTGATTCCTTAAAAGGACATAACCCTAACTTATAAACTTAACCAATAACTATTGCTCAAGCCAAATTGTCTTTCTTCTATTAATTTAACATTCCAATGGTGGTATTCACATTCATGCATGCTCTTGCAAAGATCATCACAAGAAAAGAGAATAAATTTAAAATTTAGTGAGTAAATATACTAGCACAAATAACATTTTAGAGAATAAGGTACATTTCATTGGTGCTAAATTTGTAATCATCCATTATTCACATAATGGTTCTAAAATCACCTTAATTACATGCAAATTTCTAACCATTATGGGTGATCAACACCATCAAGCGAAATAATTTTTCTCAAGGATTCCACATCTTTATATCTAGGCATTCATAATTATCCAAAAATGTTAACTTGGTTTATTATGATTTCATCTATTTTCTTTTGACTCACCATGAATTTATGTATTGTAGTTGACTTGTTTGTATTTTTAAATTATTTACACTTTATTCACTTAAATTATTTTTTATTTAAAATTTAACAAAAAAACTCATTAAGTATTGTATAATTTTTTATTTTTTAAAATATTTATTCAATTTGATATCTATTTAGAATTAATTTATTCCAAAAAAAATCTATTTTGGACTTTCTATTTAGTAATCATAGATTAAATTGTAAAAGATATATTCTTGGTAGAATTAGGATTTTTTTTAAGTGATTTAATTCTATGTGAGCATCAAATTGAATTAGAATTTGGAAAAATAAATATTACATGCAATGCATTTAAAGTTTCTGTTAAATTTTGGATGAAAACTAATTTAAATAAACATAACATTAAAAATTTAAAAGCATGAATAGATAAATTATAATACTTAAAATTATTGATAAATGAAGGGGGGAAATGAGAATATATAAATAGAATATAATTTTTCCTTAAAACAATATTACACAACAACCTTCATTTTTTCCCCATTTCCTTCTCTTTGATTTCATTCCTTTCCCACATTTCATTTTCATTATCCTTGTCCACACAAGTCAAATAAGGAGATGTTTAGCAATTGACTTTTTAAATGATTTTTAGTTGGTTTGACTAAAATTAACTAATTAATTTGTTAAATCAATTAATTTTGATATTTAACAATCAGCTAATTGTCTTCATTCCTTTCCCACACTTTATTTTCATTATCCTCATCCAAACAAGTCAAATAAGGAGATGTTTGATAATTGACTTTTTAAATGGCTTTTAACTGATTTGACTAAAATTAACTGATTGACTTATTAAATCGATTAATTTTCAATCAATTAATTTTGGTATTTAGTAATTAGCTAATTGTCATCCAAGTCGCTGTTTGAAAAATGGTAGAAAGGTTAACATTTTTGAACTAACTAATCCATAACAAGACTAAATTACGCTTAATTATTTTTTATTATAACTTAATCTGATCGTAACCAACATAGATCCCGATATCGATTTCCACAAGTCTCAACATTTTTAACTTTTTCTATTCAATAGGAGTTTCTAAATTTTTAGATAGACTTTGAAATTCACTTTAAATTTTTATAGAAAAATGAAAAAAATCTCTTCTATTTTTAAATATTTCTCGAGAGCCATATGCCCTAAGTTACAATACCTGTATATTCTCAAGTATGATAGAATCAAACATACATATAGTACCATATAGTTTCAAAATTATACTCAGATAAATAATTCAACACATCAAATAATAAATCAACAACATTTCTATTTCAGTTGCTAATACTAATCTAAAGGGAAATTCCAACTGTCAAATCTTTCAGAAGGCAGTCTTGATCCTTCATGGATATAAAAAGCCTCAAAGGCACTTAAATTTAACTTCAAAACATTAGAAATAATCAAAATGAGTTACAAGAACTCAGTAAGTATACATCTATCAATATTTTACAAATGATCAATTATATATATAATAATAGGCTAATCATATACTAAATTAGAAAATATTAACAAACTCATTACTTAAATTTTTGGATTATATGAAACCAAGCCACTAAATAGGAGTTCACCTGCATATAACTTAAACCTTGTATCTCACATCACATTTCATAGAAATCTCAATTATCCATTAATACACAATATCATTATTCTATCATATACTATCCATTCTAGGTAGATATCACAATCATAACTAGTCATTAAGATTTAAACATAGATAAATCATCTAAATCACACTAGTAGTAAAGTCCAATTCCAGATAGTTTCCAATATCACATTATATCACACATATAGTTATAGTGAACATGCATGTAGTCACTTTTGATTTCAAGGCCATTTCTATACTTTCTCAACTACTCGTCGGGGATTTTTCATCCAACTTTCAAGTCCATTATGTATCCTTCACAATTGCTTGTTAGGAATTTCCTTTCTAGCTCTCAAATTAATTTTTATATCCTTCATAACTATTTGTCAGAAATTTTTCATCTAGATTTCATATCATATTTCTATTTCCATTCACAGTTTTCAATGTCACTATTGGCATGATTCAGAAGTAATATATAGAAGAAAGCTTAATTTTTATATCACAATCATTTATAAGACCATCAAGGCAAGAAAACTAATTCATCATGGAGCAATATCAAGCATACAATAGAGTATATAATAATACCATCATGTTCACTCCTATAACCTTGACATATATACGTCATAGAAACTCAATCACATTTCACCATTAAGTAGAAATATTACTACCATGTTTCTACTACATACTCTGATCCGTTAACTTTCACTCAGCAGCTAATTGTACTCATACATTGGCACTAATTTCACACATAATATATTTGTGCTATCAATAAAACAATATAAATCATCATAATTAAATTATCTTTTATTAAACTATTAGCCTGTAGTGAGATATATACTCACCTAATAACATTGTCTACCCTTCGAAACTCTAAAGCATTCATATTCATCTTTTCATAATTTCCTCATATTATCACTATTTACAAAGATAAATTATAATTATATAAACTTTACTCATCTTCATATATCTTTAACTTTCCGTAAGCAACTAAAAAATCATTTTTATTATGAACTTGCACCTTAATGGTATAACTATATTCTAAACACACTAATATGATACCTTTGATCATAAACCCTTATTTCATTAACACTATACTAAACATCCAAACAATATTATAAAACAAGGTTTTCTTGAATCCTAATGGAATCCTTCAAAAAATAAAAATATAATACTTCACAATTATTTTAAACAAAGTATTCTAATAATCTATATCATAAAATTTTTATTCTACAAAGCCATCATTATATATATATATGAATCTACTCACAATATGAATTTTCTAAAAATATATAATCATTATAAAAAGTATTATCATATAATACTAAAAAATGATTTTACTTATATTATTTAAACACTTTACAATATAAAAATTGGTATTCTTTTGTGCTATAATTGCCTATTTCATATATATATAAAATCGCTCTCTGTAGCCCATGTATGTATTTGTCATAATAATAGAATAAAATAATTCATTTATATATTAATCATTTTATTTTAATATTTTATAACATAAAAATCATATTTATTTATTTATTTATCTTTTTTTTTTATATGCTTCACCACATATATCAAAATACCAAGTGGATTTTCTTGAATCAACCAGTAAAGCAGTTTACAGTTGCTCACCAACATCTACAGAGGTTGATGGCAGCTCACCAACACCGAAAGCAAGCTCCATCGCCAGCGGCTTAAAGAAAGACGGCCAATCTCTGCCACGGGTCTAGCACCACGCGTTGCGACCTTCTCACCCATCGCCAGCGACGTCATCAGTTAGCCGTGGAGGAAAGAGGCTCAGCGGTGTCAAGGTGGCAGCAACACGAACTAGAATGAAATGCAGGTGGAGCTTGGTCACCAATCAGTTCGATCTGCTGTTCAACGAGGGAAAGAGCTCGGTAGGTTAACTGGACATACTACTGGCCGAGAAGGGAAGCTGCTGGAATCCATGAGAGAGAGAGAGATATATATATACCAACTTAAAAATGTAAAAGGAAGTCAGCGAGAGAAAAAAGCAGCAACAAGGAGAGAAAAGAAATGAAAAATCTGGATTGAGGAAGAGCTGCTATCCGAAAATAATAATAAGAAGGAGAGAGCAGATTTTTGAAAGGGGAGGAAAGAGAGTGGCGGTGACATGTGGGAAAAAAGGAGAACCAGATTTTTATAAAATAGAGAGAGAATCCCAGTTCTAAGAAAAAGAAAACGCCGTCTTTTTAAAGATAAGACAGAGAAATGTTACAAATACGAGCTATGGGTAATAGTCCCATGTATAAAATTTATTTTGAAACTCATTTTTATAAAGTTTATTTTATTTAAAATCCTAATTTATTTATTTTTAATCGTCTCTTAGTATATAAATATATATATTTGTAATAATTTGATAAATTTTAAAAGTCCTAAAATAAATAATTTAATCTCCTTCGATTCTTAAAAATAAATTTATTAAATATCAACAATTAATTTATAAAATTTTATGCTTTTAATTAATATTTTCAATTTATAAAAATAATCAGCATAGAATATTTAAATAAATATCAAATTAATCATGGTCATATAAAATAAAATATAAATATTATTATAAGTATTATTTTCAAGATTTTCAAATTTTTTATATGAAAAATAAATTTAAAATCACATATTAATTGAATAAAAAAATAATTATCCATAGGTATAAAAATCTATAAAATTTTAAATTTTAATTTGAGATATTACAATTTTCTTATGTTCTATTTTTCTTTCCAAAAAAAACCTATAAAAAATTAATTGATCAATCTTCCCATTTCTCCCACTATCAACTAATAAAAAATTATAATATTTATTTTTGTATGAAAATTAAATAATTATAATTATTTATTTCTTATTGGTAAATTTAATAGTTATAAAAATTATATTAATTTAATTTTAAAAATATTAAATATATAATAAATTATAATAATTATTTATTTATAAAAAAATTAATCTACTAAATAATATATATAATCTAAAATATTAAAATATTATTAAAATAAAAAAATCAAATAATTTAGAAATAAACTGATATACTTATATATTATTTTATATATAAATAATTAATCATATATAATTATTTTTATTAAATATTTTAATTTAAATAATTAATATAATTAATTAAATTAATTAATATAATTAATTATTAATTAAATTAATTATTAATATAATCAACTAGTCGTTAAGTGAGACTAGACGTGAGCTTCCTCCCGCTTCAAATAGAAGAAAAAGGAGAGCAGAAGGCGATGAGGAGCAGCAGAGGGCAGAGAGCCGTTGTCACAGTTGTATTAAATTAGACATCAAGAAATGGCCCCAAAAAAATAGGACTTTAACAAGACTTTTATAAAAAAAAAAGTAAATATTCTTTTTTTTATTCATATGAAATTAATTTTTTATTTTCTTTTTATGGTATGTTTAATATATGAAATATTGATCTATCTAATTCTACATAATTTTATAAATAATAATAAAAAATAAAATACAATAAATAATTATTTTATAAAAAATTAATATAAAATGTTTTATAAATTAAAAATAAAAATAAGTTATATAGAGGCAAAAAAAATTACTCAGACTAAAAAAGGAGACCTTTCAACAAATGAGGGAATTTTATTATGCCTTGGTGAAAACTATGATAAATTTGCTTTAATTATGAATTTTATGAATAAAATTACAATATTTTATAAAAATTTTATGAGTTTTATGCGAATAATTATATTTAATTTTTTATATAATATTATTTGTATAAAATTTATAATTTTTTATAAAATTTTATAATTTTATTCATAAAATCGTTATTCAATACAGATTTGTCCTTTTCTCCATTGGAGCACAGTAACCCACCCGGGCCCGAGCCGGGCCCCGGGCACAAATGCACCAACGAATAATGTAGACTTGTCAGCGGACAAAATTCGTGCTCCAAATTCTAATAAAGTTGTCCTATTTTCGGTTTTCCAAGGTTATAGTTCCAGCCATGTGATTAACAAGAAATGTTATTTTGATTCTGGAGTAAGGTACTCTTCTTTACTTGTGAGAGAGAGATCCCACCCCACTGCATATGTTTATTTCTTTCTTTCGAAGTAAGGCATCCCGAAGTAAAATAGTAAGAAACAATGCCTTATTCTGGAAATAAAATAGTATTTTCCGTGACTAACTAATTATTGAGAAGGACATATTGCCAGGGAGAATAATAAAATCTATACGATTGGCAGCAAAAAATTTAAATAATATGCTTGAATTAAATTTTTTATATGTATAATAAAATAAATTATCAAAAATTATTATGAGAAAAATAATTTAAGAAATCAGTATTTTTAATGTGAAAAGTCTTTTAATATATGAATAAAAATTACAAGATTTAATTTAGTAAAAATTTATTAATAAAATAATAAATATTTTCAAAATAATTAATATAAAAGTTCTTTATTAAGATAGATGAAATTTCCATCAAAATTAATATAATAATTATCATTAATTATTATAAAAATCAGTTAATAAAAAAGCAGTAAAATACATATATTATATTACCTAAATTACTAGAAATAGTATGCTTAAATTTAATATAAATCTAAATAAATATAGCAATAAATCCTCTGATACATCGGATAAAATTACATAGAATTTCTTCCTTCCTCCTTAACGGGTCACACCATCACGAGAGACGCTTCTCTTTCTTTCAATTTTTCAACATTTTTGCATGTCGATCAAGGTTCCTTTTTTTATTTTTCAATTTCTCGCGCACACACAAATTTAAGCTTTATTTATATATAAGCCTTTTCACTATAATTCACAAATAAGCCATTTTGGCTTCTAATGCCCACTTGGGCTTCTCTTTTTTTTGTTGTTTTTTATTTTATTTTATTTTTTATTTCTTTGCTCTTTTAAACTAAATAATAAATATAAAAGAGTTATAACTGTACTCATACCCACCGCCAACACATACACCCTGCCTTTCCGTACTCGTCGTGATCTGCTGAGACCATCCAATACATCGCTAGGAAAAAAAAAATTTGGTCACATATTCACTCAAAAAATTTAATGTTACTCGTATAATTTTTTTTAAACATATTATTTTTCCTCTTAATAATATAATGTGATAAAAATCAACTATTTTTATATATAAAATTAGTTATTTTTATATTTATAACATTTTTATTATATATAAAGAGTATTAAATTTTCAATATTAATGTAATATAACAATTTTTCCTTATAATTGATATTTAATTTATGGAATCATACATTCGTAAAAATTATGATATTTTTAAAAATATAAATCCTACAAGTATCATATCACTATATTTTTAAAATATAATAATATTATAATCTAATTATTTTATATATTTAAAAATATTATTAAATTATTAAAAATATCTTAACCAACAATTGAACATTGATAAATTTGTGAAAAATTTCATCCCAAGGGTAAGAGGATTTAAAGAATATAAGTTTGTTAATTGATATCAAATAAATTGAGGTTACGAAAGAACCCCTATTTATATAATATGCGTATAATGTTAGGGGGTGTGCTAAATGTGAACCACATTCAGACGCCAAGTCTCATTTGGCTTTTAGGGGGCATTCCCTCAAAAATTTTCAAATATAAATAATGTTTACATTTTAAAAATTTTTCAATATATATATTTCATATAAAATTTTAACAATTCGCATTTTTTGCCATTTCAATAATTTTTATATAGTTTCACCTTTAGTGGCATCTAATGGTAATAGGTGATGAGCAATGATAATAGACAGTGAAATGATAAATGATACTGGGTGAAAGCGGCAAGAGTTAATTACGATAAATTACATTAGGAATTAGAGGTTAAAAGTGTTGAATAGGTGGTTTATCACAAATACAAATACAAATCAATTCATACTAAATTAATCCCTATTATCTGAATCTAAGAAAATGGATCTAAATCTAAAAAATAGGCTTAATTTTAGGGATTCAATTTTACCAAAATCCACAATGAATGCGGACCTATTCGCAAATCTAACTATGCATTCACAAACTGAGTAAATATGAGTCAATCCTAATTTTGGGATTCAAAACTTGTGATGGGAACCAACCAGCCCGACTTCTACCAATTGATATTCCTACCATAGCTCATGAGTGTGAAGAATGGCAATCAAAGGTAATAAATGATGATCAATGATAATAAATGTTAAAATATGATAATTAATAACAATGAATGATAATAGATGTTAGTCAATAATAGTAAATTACACTATAATAGTAATGATCAATAATGATGAAAGATAATAAAATAAATATTTTATATTATTAAAATATTCATCTACACAAAAAAATACCAACAACCTTAAATCATTAAACTTAATTGTGCACAAACTCAACTACTCAAGTAAGTGTAATTAAGTGATTATAATTTGAAAAAATCGACAATATACTATTAATATAATAGTGTACCAATATATTATAATTATTAATATACTATTATGTGATGTGTAAAATTTGATCCTCCAAAAAAGTAAATTTAATTTGTGATTAAATTTAATAATAATATATTAATATACTATTATATATGCCAAAACCTCTCCTTTTATAATTTTAGACATGTAAAATGTAAAGCAGCAGAGTAAAATTAAGCAAAAAGCTGAAACTAAAATTCAGAAAGAAGGAAGAAGGAGCCTTTAGCGGTGAAAGGAGAGAGAGAGAGTGTGTAAGATAAAATTATTAATTTTATATTTAAAATTATAAAATGTTAATAACATAAGTTTTAAATTATATTAAATAATTAATTTTATTTTTAAATAATAATTCATTTCGATAATTTTAACCTTTCATGTATATTAGTGTAGACAATTTATTCTTGAATATCTATATAAAAGAATAAAATTATTTAAAAATAAAATTAATTATTTAATTTAATTTAAAGGTAATGTTATCGACATTTTACAATTTTGAGAAGAAATTGATAATTTTATTATTAACGATAACTATTGAAGCCCACGTAAGGATAAAAAAATAAAAAAATAATATTTAGTTGCGAAAGAAAGTTTAATGCAAGTAAAAGCAATATATAAGGTGGAAGAGCGAGGCCACTGGAAGACAAAAAAAGATTAGTATTTAGACTGTATTCTTTCCAGGGAAATTGACCTTCATAAATGTTATAATTGTAGAATATTAGAATAAAGAAAAGTATTTTATTTATTTAATATAAATATAAAAATTTGAAAATCCTAATTTTTTCAATCTTAAAATAAAATTTATTTTTCTATTATTATATTTTTAGATACTATTTTTTAATCATTAATATGAGTAATATATACTTTTTCATTTATATATATATATATAAATAATTTTTTTTACAAAAAAAATATTTTCCAACCAAATGAAAGCCAAGAAGGGTAGAGTGGGTGAGAAATAAAAAAAAACATTTGACTTAGATAATATATTTTAGTTTAGTTAAATAATATTATTGCGGTTGGTTTTGAGTTTACTAAACTAATAATAAATTTCAAAACAAATTACATTAGATTAGATTGTTTTTTTTAAAAAAATTGAATCCATTTTAAACTATTGAATTTATTAAACTATAATAAATTTAGTAATGCTATATGCAAAAAAAAAATAAGTTTTAAAATGAAGTTCTAAATAAAAATTAAGGGTTGTTATTAAATATAAGATAGTGAGACAAAATTATGAAATTTAATTTAATAGATATAAAAGATTTGGAACTCAATTTTAGATTCTATTTTTAGTACTTATAGTATTTTCCTAAAAATTACATATTTAATTATTGATTCAATACCTAATAAATTACATATTTAATTATTGATTCAATTAGGTAAATATGAATTATAATTTTTTGAACAGCCGTAATCTTAGGGAAACATTAGCTTGAAAATATATTAGGAAATCATTTAAATTTTAACCACATGTGAAAATTCAATATTCTTTTAAGGCAACATTTGATTTGTGTAATCATATATTTCCGAAAATCTTAATATTTTTGAAAATATAATTCTCAGGAATGTGATATTATTATACTTGGTTCATTTAAAAAAATTCCTAGTAAGGCTATAATGTTATATTTTTAATTAATTTATATATATTTAAAATATTACTAAATTATTAAAAATATCTTCATTGAAAATTAAGTTGTCAATAGTGATGAGTAATAATCAATAATGATATATGACAATAAGCAGTGATTTACGACAATGGGTGGATGGTGGTGTTCAATTTACAAAATCATACATTCTAAAAAATCTTAATATGTTCAAATATGTGATTCTTTGAAATTTAATTATCAAGAATGTAACATTAGCATATTTAGTTCAATTAAAATCTTCCTAAGAAATTATAACATTATACTTTAATAATTTTTTTATATTTTGACAAAATTATTAGATTATTAAAAAAATTCTTATTGAAAATTGAGTTATAAATGGTGATGGATGGTGGTGAAAGATAACCAATGATAGTCTATAATAATGAGTAGTGATTGACGGATGTCATTGGCAATGAGTGATAGTAATAGCGGTCACTCATGATGGGTGATGATTACTGGTAAGGAGTGATAGCAACGATAATCACTTGTGATAAATGATAACTGATAATAGTCATTAAGGAAAGGTGATGGTTAGCAGTAGTCATTAGAGGTATGTAGTACTTGCCAATGGCTATCAATGATATGTAATAATGATTGTAGTCACCAATAATGAATGGCGGCTGATAATAGGTAGCAGAAGATAATGGGTAATAGTAATGAGTGATGACTTATAATAGTTAATCGTGATACATGGTGATAAAATAAAGTGTTAATAATAGTAAGGTGTTAATGGGAGGCTGAACAACCAATTTATATTACTAAAACATTTTTATATCATGAAAACGTAAGATATTTACTTCCTCTTATGAAAATATTTTTAGAGAATATTAGATTAAAATATATTTGAGAACATTTTTAGAAATATTTTTCTTAAAGTTGTACAAAAAATGAGAATCTTACATTTTCTTTAAATATTATTGGAAATATAAGAAAATTTTTGTAACTCAAATGCCGCCCAAAATAATTTTAAAAATGAAAAATATTCTATGAATTAAATGTAATGACCACATGGGAAAGTTACAAAATTAATAATTTTTTATGAAGTTTGCTTTAGTATAACCTTAAACAATAATTGTATCTATATGACTTGTTATGAATTTTATGAGAAAATTTATGAAATTCACAATATTTTATATAAAAAGTGTAATTTTTTCATGTGACATATATTATATAAAATGCAATTGTTTATGTAAACTTTATCATAAGATCTCATAATTTTGTCTATAAATCTCATAACATGAAATAATGATCTTACGATACAAAAACTTGAAAAATTATTAGAGATTTTATGAAAAAAATTATAAATTTTATATAAAATGTTACAAATTTTATGAAAAACTCCTATGAAATTTTATATAAAATGCGACATAAATTATATAAAATGCAATTGTTCACGTAAAATTTATCATAAGATCTCATAATTTTGTCTATAAATCTCATAACATGAAATAATTATCTTACGATACAAAAACTTGAAAAATTATTGGAGATTTTATTAAAAAAATTATAAATTTTATATAAAATGTTACAAATTTTATGAAAAACCCCTATGAAATTTGCAATGCTTTAACGATATTCCTATGGGCATGTCGAAAGAGAACCTTTTTCCCATTTATTTGTTAAAGTAAGATGTGTACTTAAGGGGCTAGATCTGCCAGGGTTTGTTTGATTGTAAGAGAAATTAAAGAAGAAATAAAATAGGAGAGAAAGAAATGAGGAAAGAAAGAAAAAAAAAGAAGATATTTTCTTAGTTGTGTTTGCTTTAAGAGAAAATGGGAAAGAAGTTATTTTCTTTTATTTAGATAAAGAGAAAATTAAGAAGAAAGAAATTTTAATAGTGTAAAATGACCATAATACTCTTATTGCGTAAATATTGAAATATTTATACTATCAATTAATTAAATTCATTGAATAATTTATTTTATTATTAAAATTATTACATATAATTAATTACTGGTAACTTTTAAGATCACAATTAAATATTTCTAAATAATAATAATAACTAATCAGAATTATTATAAACACTACCATCATATTTAACAAACTAGAAAGTTAATAAATAAGTTTCATACATTTTATTTCACATGTCGATCATAGAATCATTGATTGAGAATGCATGCCAAATTTGCTTTCAACTCCAAGTATGTATGAAAAACCAAAAAATACTGCAACAACTTTACATAATATATTTAGGTTGTTCACCTAAATATTAAAGTCAACATAATATTATATCACAACTCTTATTCTAAATTCATTGATGATGGAAGACATGTTATCTAACAAAATATAAAAGAAACATATCATCCACATTATTTATGTTATATACATCCTACTAACTACCATAATCATGCAAAATCCACATAAATTATTGATATACATCCCTCAAAATCCCATAACACTTCTCAATACTTTTCAAATGATTTTTGCATCTTTTATAAGGTGATACAAAAAAATTTCAATGCATCTTTTGTGGCACACCAAAAAATTTGATTTTTAGCATTCCTACTTTCACACAAGAAACAATAGCACTGAAATTGGAGCTCTTGCATCACTCCTATATTGTATAACTTATTCCATACATCTGTAGGACTATAATATTAAAGCCTACTCCTCTCAAAAATTGCAAGACCTCTTTCAACTATTTCAACTTATTTGTAATTAATGCAATTCCTTTTTCGCATAATTTTAGTTAAAGTCATAATTCTTAGGTTCATTTTCTCATATCCACTTTCAACTAAATCTATCATTGTTGCTTTCCATTTGGTGCCTTTTAAAGATAATGTTCCTTAAGATTAATTTCCATGAGATTGATTGGAATTAGCACATACAAGACTATATGCATCTATATTACCTGTAGAATTTGTACCTTCATTTTCTTAATGAAAATTAGAATTAAACATACTATCAAAATAATTATTTAATATTTTCCCTTTCCTAATGTTAGAATTTATCTTTTGCACTCTCGATTTGAGCATTAGTCACTCTATCTTTATTAAAAAGATTCAATAATTTATCATAGTTGTATATTAGTATTCACTTCCATTTTTATGCTTTAGGTTTCTTCTATGTGTTGCAACCATTGTTAGCCATGTCTATATATTGGAAATAATTCTAAAATTAATACCCTTGAAAAAATATATTGAAAGTAAAAATTCATTATGATTTTGCAATATAATGATAATTACTTTTAAGATCTTATTCCAAACTTTTGACTTTGCCTCAAATACCTGTGTTATAAGATTCCATCTAATTTTACTCCACATATGAAATAAATCATAACATTCATTAAAAAGTTCCTTCAGAGTTTTCATTCTGTTCTTGATATGTTGCTTTTGAAAAAAGGTTTTATCATTGGTTCAGTATCTTCACCACAGTAATGTAAGCTAAAAAAGTAAAAGTATCATCTAGTTTGTTTTCTTTATGAACTTCCTCCAACAAGTATTTAACAGCTTGGTATCCATTTCTAGAGTTCAACATAGGTTATCTTTGAAGGAAGTTTGTCCTTTTTTTATCTCTTTTCTTAGACATGATTCAATCTACAAAGTGTTACATTAATTAATATGAGTATATAAGTAAAAAAATAGGAAATTAATAATTAAGTTTAATGACATTATAATGATGTATATAGTCCATAACAAAGTAATTTAATTAGAGACAACAATCTGGCATACTTTATCGACATAAATAAGATATTTGATGTCTTGTACAGTACAAATATAAGAGTGTTAGAGTTTCACTTATTACATAACACATATATGAAAAATTGTACAAAACTTAATGTAGAACATCAAGTTTTTTAGAAAAATAATAAATTACATATTATTACATAATATACAAAAGAAATTTATGATAAACTCTATTGATAATCATTCCACATGCAAGTTGCTATGCTTTCTCTTAAAAGGAATCATTGTCTATAGTGTTTTTTTATGTTTATACATTATGGTTTCCAAGATCATTTATGACATTATATAGTAGCTCACAGTCCACTTGCTTAATCAAATACTCATCAAGATTAACATCCATCAAGAAGTTAAGCAATATACAATAAGTAATAGTAATGTTAGTCATGGTCTCATAGGAATAATATGGTTTCATGCTTCTAGCTATGATTGGAAAACTTTTTTAGGATTCCAAAGGCTCTTTTAATGACAATTCTCAATGAAATATGTTGATGATTAAAAATTTCTTTTGCATTTTGTGGACCACGAATTAAGTACTCCTTTGAATGGTAACGTACACCTCTAAATGGTATAAGCAATCCACCCTTCAGTGGATATCTTACATCTCTTTCTAGGTAATATTTACCTAGTAAATATAACAAGTATATAAATATATGTCATACAACATAATTACTATGAAATAACCTAACTACAATGTTTTTCTTCTTCTTTTATAGGGAACCAATTTAATGTGTTTACTTAAATCTAGGAATCTTAAGTTTATATCCCCTCGTAGTTAAGGTATGCTTTAGAATTCTAGAATCAAATACAATTCCTTCCCAATCAACCGGTACATAAATAAATTTCAAAAAAAAATGCAAGCAGCCAACACATTTTAGATTGGGAAGTTTTTCCTTCCTTAAAAGTGAGGGGTATTTTTTATTGGTACTTTCACCCATATATGTGTCCTATCTATATCTCTAATAGAATCTTGTATTTTAATTATTCTAAATTTGATTATGTGAATGTAAATGACACATTAAAAATATTAATATACATCAAGCATCTAAACCTAAATGCCTTGAAATAAGAATAAAATCTTGTACTCTTAAGTATTTGTAAAGGAACTTTTAACCTAGAAAGTTACACAAGATATTCATTTTCCAGTGAAATACTAGCTCACAAAATATTATGAAAATGATGACTAATTGTTTCCCTTAATCGGTGAAAGAAAAAGGACACAATTCGATTTTTTATATTATGTGTTAAAATGTGCAGAAATTTAGTTACTTATTCTTCTACTATAACATGTGTAAAATCCCTCACATTACTAATTGATCTCAATTTCTCACACAAAATATCACATTGCGACAATTATTAGTTTTAAGTAAATTTAGCATAAGTTGTTATCGCATTTGAGAGAGAATTATTAGAAAACTAGGAGTGCTTAACAAATAGATGAGTCAAGTCAAATCGAAATCCATTTTGGCTTAGTCTATTTAGGCCTATTTTTAAATAGGTCCGTTTTAACTAGTTTAGTCTGGTCTATAAGTTCGTTTGGCCAATTTGCAGGCTTGTTGTCCCATTTTTTTATATTTTAATTTATATTTTATTTTTTATCATTTATTATATTTTTATATTGATTATTTTATTTTTATACTTATAAATTTTTTTTTTGTATTTTTATATTCATTTATTTTATTATTTATTTTTATTTTGGTTATGTTTAATCATTTTGAGTATTTATGTTTAATTTTTTGATAATTAAATTGTATTTTATACTAAATTATAATTTAAAAATAATTAATAAATTAGTTTTAAAATATAAATATTATTTAAATTATAAAACATTTTTTTTCAGAAAAATGATTGGTCTGCTTAGACCCGCAGATCAATTTGCTTTGATCTACAAACCAAATGAACTATCCTATTTAAATCCATTTTTATACAGGATTAATTTTTCAAATTCAATTTATTAGAAGTCCACGGGCTGATCAGTTTGGTCCGCGAACTTCCAAACCTCTTAGAGCACTTCTACAAAAAAAACTCACCAAACCAAGCCCTCGCTCACTGTAAAATGTACACTGATTAGCCTTACAGCTGCGCTCCAATTTTTCTAAGAACAGACAGAAAGCAAAAACGAGCAAAACAAACGGAAACAACAGAAACAAAAGGACCCCCAACAGGGACAACGCAAACCAGAAGCAGACTAAGGGGAAACCAAGGAAGACTCCAGCAGAAGGATCGAGATAACAGGGGATGGGGGCCGGAAAGCCCAATCCAACGGACACATACAGCTTAGGTTTCGGGAAAGCTCTGGCAAGTGACAACCCAGTCAACTGCGTCCTAATTTTTAATGAGATAAATTTTTCTCATATTTATTATAATATTTTTAATTTATATTATAATATGTATATTAATTACTTTATTATAATTATACCATTATTAATTATTATAATTATAATATTTAAATTATTAATAATTAATAAAATAATTAATACACTGCAATTTGAATGAAAAACCTTATAATTAACGATTAAAATATTTTATCTAAATTTTATCATGTTGAATTTCTAAGTGTAAATTTAAAATAAAAGGGATAAATTATAATCATATTTTTGATAGTTTAATATAATTATATTTATATCTTTTCTATTATAAAAATATATATATTCACCTCATTTACATTTCAAAAGCAAGTGAGATGATTATATATTTGAAATAAAAAAGAAATGTACGTGAGAGTAGATAAAAGTAGAGGTGTAAAGTCGTTAGAGCGGTGCGGGGGCATGGGGTGGGCTGATCCCTTTTCCCATTTATTTGATAAAGTAAGATGTGTGCTTGAAAAAGGGCATGGCTCACACGGTGATGGTAGTTTTTTTTTTCTTTTGGTACAAGGGAAGTATATTAAACGGGGAAGGGGTGCTAGGGGGGATCGAACTCCCGCCAATGGATGCCATGACCTTGGTAGCGCCAAGGGAGGACTAGCGGAGCTGGCCCTCAGTGGCACACGGTGGTGGTAGGTGCATGCCTCAATGATGGGACCATTTGAGGGAAAAGTATCTTGTACGCAAGTTGCACTCTCGTGATGTAGAGTGAGTGATGTGAGCGGCGTTGAATTTACTTCCCAATTCTTTTATTTACCGGTGTTAAGGTTCATGTTCTCTCATACTTTGTTTAGGTGAAGATGAAAATGAAGAAGGGAAGAAATGAAGGTGAAAGAAAATGAAGGGAAAGTAGTTAAGGTGAAAGACTTTTCATCTAAGTTATTTGAAATGGATGAAAATGGGAGAGAGAAGAAATATGAATAAAATTAATTTTTTTATTTGGAATATGTGAAAATTGGGAGGAAGGAAATAGGATTGAGTAAAATTATTATAATACTCTTATAATATATTATTAGTTTTTGTTATAATATTAATTCAACAAATTTAATTGAAAGATTTATAATGCACTAATAAAATGCTATACATTTGATAATAAGTAATTTTTTAAAATAATTTTAAATAATAATAGAAATTTTTATTTTTTTATCTACCTCTAATATTAATATTACATATTATTGGATTCAAATATTTTTAAATATTGACACTTTATTGACACATATTTGCTTATCATATTCCAACTTGTAAAGTCTAATAAACGTAAAAATTTGTTATTTTATATTTCTTTCAATTTTTTATTTTTCATTTTAAATTTTTATTAAAATATTAAATATATTTTCTAATTTTATTTTAATTAATAAATATTTCATTATTTTATATTTTCAATCCATCTACATTTATTCCATCATATTTTTTATTTTTAATTATTTTAAATTTTATATATAAAGAATAATTTTATATTTTAAATTTATTTTTAAAGAAGAAACACATAGGGCTTCACTCCATATTAAATTTGTTTTAAAGGAGAAACATAAGTTTATTTTTAATAATATATGGATAAAATAATTTATGTCAAATTTTACACTTATTATTTTTATATTCGTATTTAAAATTTAAAATTTAATATATTTAATAAATTTTTAAAATTTGCATATAATTTTAAAATATTTTTAAGCTAGTTCAATAATTAAATTTCAAGGCTTGACAAAAGTATAGTACTAATAGTATAGACTATAATATTTAATTTGGCATTTTATATATTAATATAAGTCATATTTCTATATTTTTATATCCTTACGTTATTACATAGTAATTAATTAAATAATTTATTTTTAATTTTTTTAAAAATAAAATATTTCATATTATTATTACAAATTATGTCACCTCTTATGCTAATAAATTATTTCTTTATACAGATGATTACCAAGAACAGAGCATAGATAGTCTAGTTGTCTTACAGTGCCTTTCATTCATTTCATTGCATTTTCATACTCGCACCGATTCATGAGTGTTAATTTTATAATTTATTGTATGCCATCTTTATTGCTTTTTATTTTGGTTGTGAAATGAATCATACAATTTATTAAAATTTATTTTATATGAAAGAAAATATCTTTAAAAATATTTTGCATGGAATGACAATATATTGGATTTGAGATATATTAAATTACTATAGAAACTTTCTTTTCATACTAATTAATCTTGATATTAATTATACATTATATGATATTTATTCATACAAATTTGTCCTCATTTTAACACATTTATATTCATTTTTACTACAATCCGTATTAGTGATAAATGTGAGATAGGTAATTGTTAACCTTATAAAAAAAATAAATATCATAATAGGTCAACTAATGCATGACAATTTTTTTAAACTCACTGAATTAGAAAAATATTAACATCTTGCAGTAGTAATGTTATTTAAATTAACATTGATAAAATTTAATTAACTATATCTACATAATATCATAAGAAATTCTTATCTGAATTAGATAGTAGGGAGATAAAAGAACATATGGGGAAAAATTTGGAATTTAGAATTTGGGAAAAAATTGGAATGAAAAAAATTGAAATAAAAAAAATTGGTCCATGGGTCGGGTCTCCTCTGCAATTCGGGTTTAGTTCATGATCAGACCCGACATGGCCTATTCGGATACAAAGCTACTTGACTTGGGAGTGCACTCTATCGCCAGTCTCCAAGCCTTCGATCTGATCAAAAGCAGATTAACCACTAAACTCTGCCTAAAATCAAAGGAGCTCCTTGATCATTCTTCACTTGACATCCCCCAACTAAGTTCCCTAAATCATCCTACAGTTAACAGTAATGCCAGCATAGCAGAAAAAGGATGAAAGTGAAGGATCAATACCTATGAGGAAGAAGAGGACAACAGTGACGTCTGCTAGTTCCTGGTGGAGGCACAGTAGTGGATGATGTGAGAGAAGGCTGAGGTGATTTGTGGTAAAGAAAATGGGAGAGAACAGAAGAGTAGAATAGCACGAATATAGTGGTGAGCATCAGTGGTTGAGCAAATGATGGTCAAATCTCTACCTAGCGTGACAGCGTGAATCTCTACCTTTCTAGTGATGGCACTTCTTGGTGACATGAGTTACAGCAGCAAAGATGGAAAAGGCTGCTTCCTTTTTGGTGCACAACAAGGGCAAACAAGGGCTTTCTTTTGAAAATAGAAAAATTGAAAGCTTTTCACCCATGTTTTTTAGCATTTGTGAGGGATTTCAATTTTGCTAGGTCCCACCAAAAATCACTATTCCCCTTCACATCCCCCTATTTTGCCTGATACCAAACAAGTAAAAAATGCAATTTCATCCATTCCACTGCAACCTTTCCCTCCTCCTTATTTCACCCGTTCCAAACAATGGCTTACTTCCAATCCAAACCCCCCTCCCAAGAATCTCTCTCAAAAAAATTATTTTTGAAATTTCAACTTCGTTTATTAATAAATAAAATTCATCCTCAATCAATATGCTGCAATTTCTTTGGTGTTAGTGATCATATTCTCACATTCACTTCCAATCCAAATCCTCCCGCAAGAATCTCTTCAAAAAAATTATTTTTAAAATTTCAACTTCGTTTATTAATAAATAAAATTCATCCTCAATCAATACGTTTTCTTTTATATAGGAGCTGCAATTTCTTGAGAAATGTAAGCTAAATAAATTATTTGATGAACCACTAATTATCACTATGAGAAGTTAGATTTTTTTTAAAAAAAATATTTTTTATGGGAAAAGTTATTAATTTACCCTCCTCTTAATTAAAAAAAATAAAATGTTCTATCTTTTACAGAAAAATATATAAAAACATATGTAATTTAATATATGACCATTTTGTCATTTTATTCTCATTAGAATTATCTTTTTAATTATATGCTTTAGGTATCCTAAGTTGAGTTTGAAAAGAAATATAAAATATTTGGACCATCTTATGTATAATTAAATAAGTCAATTTAAATTTTTATAATAAATTAAAAAATTAGGATCTAAAAAAATTTATGATAAGAGGAGGAATTAAAGTGGGAGGAGGTATAGGTGAAATTCACCATTGTTTTCTTTCCTTTTTTTTTTTTTTTGATATTACAGTTCTAGATCCCATACATAAACACTAGATTGAAGAAGACGTTTTTGTTTTGGTAATTTCTTTCATACAGTAAGAATCTTATTTTAGGAGCATTTGTTTGTGAATTTTTTTTTTGCAACTTAAAAAATGTAATTTTAAAGAAATTCAACATTTTTATGTTTGGCTGATAATTAAAAGACTCACTCGAGAACGTGAGCCTGCTTGTAAATGATATTAGTATCATATTTTAGTTACATAAAAATTATTTTATTTACCCTTTTCATTAATCTTTTATTATTAATTATTATCACCTTGGCCACTCTCGCTTGTCCTTGTTGACTACGGCTGACTGTTTGTATCAACTGATTAACATTAATCCATTGATGGATCATTTTTTTATGACTAAATAGCTTTTAAGCTAGGATATTTTTTAAAATTTAACAATATACTTTAAGAAAATATATAAATTAGTAATACATGTTATTTTAATGCTTTTATAAATATTTTTAATTAAACCAAATATAATAATATCACATTTCTAAAATTGACATTCTAAGAAATCATATTTATAAAAATTTTAAAATTCATAAAAACTTATGATTTTATGAACCAAATGCATTGTAAAATGTTGTTTGATTGACAAAATTTTTCGTAAGAAATATACTATTTCAAAAATAAGAAATATGTGAATTATTTAATTAATCACTTGACAAAATAAGAAAAGTAAAATTTCTCAATAAATTTTACTTTGTATAAAATATAAGTAGTTTTTTACCTTCTCCCGAATTGAACTTCTCATGTATGATAGAAATATAAAATTGGCTGTACTAAAATTTAACTAAATACTTTATCTAATCATAGTAAAGTCAATGGACTTTATAAGTAAATTTTCGTTAAGTCAATTTGAATCTTTGAAATAAAAAATAAGAAATTATATTTTTACAATTATATGTATTTTAAATAATTATCACGAGTTTAGAAAAATACATAATTTATGAATCATTTTAAATTTTTATCTATGTAATATACTAAATTAATTTAAATTTTTACTGTAAATAAAAAATAAAAAATTATATTTTTTATAGTTATATGTATTTTACTTACTCACCACGAGTTAAAAAGAAATATAGAATATATGAGTTATTTTAATTTTTTATCCAATTCATTAAGTTAATCTAAATTTTTACGATAAGTTAAAAAATAAAAATTACAAGTTAAAATTATTATTATGCAAAAGAGTCCAAATAGGTGAATTTAAAAAGGACTTGTAGCAATTTAAATTTAATGATATTTCTATTTTTGTATTATAATTTTAAAAACTTGACTATTGTAATAATACTTTCTAAAATTTAAAAATATCAAATAAAAATAAAAAATTAATTTTTGAGAAGTGTCAAAATTTTAGTTGGACGAAAGCAACTTAATTTTAAATACTTCGTAAAAATTTATAACAAATTTATTTCATAAAAAAAAATTTCTTTTGGGAGAAACTTACGTGTTGTACCCAGAATGATTAGCTTCACATCAAAGGAGCATCCCTCACGTGTAAGTCGTACACTCGGGATCGAACTATCATAAAACTCACCAAGCCAAGGTCTCACCCACTGTAAAATGTACACTGACTAGCCTCACTGGTGCGTCCCAAAATTTTTAAGAACCGACTGAAAGAAACCAACGGGACAAATAATGTCCTGGTTAAAAATTGAGTAATTAACGGTGATCAACGGTGAAAGTAGTGGTTAATGATAATTATTAATAAAAAATAATAATAATAAATAATAGTTATTGATAATGGATAATAAATTGTAACTATCATAATAATAGATGATAACAAATAATAATAAAAAATAATCATCAATAATAAATAGTGATGAATAATAATTATTGACAATAAGTAGTAATAGATAATAATTATCGATGATTAGTGGTCACTACGAGTGGATGGTGATCAATAACAATCATTAATAATGAGTGGTGATGATAATAATCACTGATAAAAAATAATGGATGTTGGTCATTAATAACAAGTACTAGTGAACAGTAATAATTAATAGTAAGTAATATCTAATAATATTTACTAATAATGGTAATAATCAGCAATAATTATTAACAAAGTAGTAAATGGATAGTGATGAGTAGTAATAGTCGATGATAGGAAGTATCTAACAATACTCGCTAACAATGAATAATGACTGATGGTAGTAATTAGTAATGAGTAAAGTGGATGATAGTTGCTAATAAAAAGTAATGGTAAATAATAATTAATATTAATGAGTGGCAAATGGCAAGAGTAAATAATGATAGGTAATACTAAAATAAAATATTAATAATATTAACACTTTAATAAAAAATAGGTAAAATAATCTATTATTTTAATTAAATACTCCAATAACCTAAAATATCTACCTCTTCCATAGAATACTTTGAAAGAATATCGAGTTAAAAATATTTTAAATTTTTTTAAAAAATTTGAATTAAATAGAAAAATCTCACATTTTTTTAAATAATTTTAAGAATATGAAAAAATTTATGAGTTAAATGTCATTTAAATATTATTTTTAATCATAAAATATAATTATTTATTACACATCTATACCCATATAGAAAAATAAAATTTTATTTATAAAAAATATTTTTCAAAAAAAAAAATCTAATCTCCATCAAATTAAATTGTACCGATCCTAACGACCAAGCTTATTTCCGCACTTATTACGATGAGAGGGGGCCTTTCGCATTGAAGGGTGAGGGAGAAGCCATGACGAAAGCAATCAATAATGCAAATGAGAGATGAGTGACGCCCATGTAATGACAAACAAATAAGGGTGGAAAAGCATGTGAATCCAAGAAAAAGCAACGTCTAACGTGGAAGAGTGAGGCCCTGGGAGACAAAAGAAGGTGGGTAAAGCAGGTGAGAGATAAGACATTTGACTGTGACAATATACTTTAATTCTGGGTAATTTAGTTAAATAATATTATTTCGGTCGATTTTGAGTTTATCCGAATAATAAATTTGAAAATAGATTAAATTAGAACGGACTATCATTTTTAAAAAAGTTTAACCGTCTTAAATTACTGAATTTATCAAACTATTAAATTGCGCATTTGATTATCGCTTCAGTTAGGTAACTGCGGCTTACAATTTTTGGAGAGTCCAAAATTCGGAGAAATATTAATTAAAAATGTATTAAAAATTCCTTAATTTTAAACGAAATATAAGAATCTATTTTTTTAAAATATTCTAAAAAATTTAAAATATTTTACCAATCAAATGCTAGTATCACAAGAGAATATGAAAAAATTAATAATTATTTCATTTATTTGATAAAGTAAGCTGCGAGAAATAGCCAAGTTTAAAAGTTATTTGGTAAATAGTTATTTTAACAGTTTGTAATTGATTCAAGTAAGTTCAATTGATTGACAAATAATTTATTATATTAGTTGATTAGCTTTATTAACTTATTTAAAAAAATTGGATTTTTCAATTTTTGAATTAATTGTTTGATGAAGGGTTTGAGAAAAATGTAAAATTATTCCTAAATAATGTTTTTATTTCCATCTCTACCTCTGCTGGCGGAGGAAAAAAAAAGAAAGAAATAGTAGATTATACAAAATTTCAAATTATAAGACTAAAGAATGAAAATATAATTGAAATTCTTTTGAAGCTATTAAATTAATTTTAATTTTTAAATTTAAAGTATATAATTAAAATTAAAATTTAAAAAATTAATTTATTAATTAAAGAAGTTGTTTGAGATGGCACGGAAACGGTTAAGATTTTTCCTTTTTTATAGAAAAAAAAACTTAATACCAAAAAAAGATTCTGCCATATATCCATAACATTAAATATTTTTGTCTTTAGCATCTAGTTGCATGGAATTATAGTATATAAATATTTATTTCTTAAAATAAAATTTAAAAAATATAATAGTTTTTCTTAAAGAAAAATATTACAATAAGAAAGTTTATTTTTAATTCATTTATAAAATTTAAAACATTATTAAACTTAATAATATTTAAGTAAATTATAAAAATATTCATATTTTTGTATATTATTTTATGTATAAATAACTAATAATAAATAATTAATTTTACTAAATATTTCTATTCATATATTAATACTATCAGTTAATCAAATTAATTAACACATTCAAGTATTAGTTAATAATTAATTAAATTAAATAACTGTTAATTCAATCAGATAATACTAGGTCCATACATAAAAATTAAACTGGAGAAGACGTTTTTGTTTTTGTAATTTCTTTCCTACCATTAGAATTTAATTTTAGGAGCATTTGATTGGTAAATTTTTTTTTCCCTTTGCAACTTCAAAAATGTAATTTTAGAGAAATTCAACATTTTTAGGTTTAGTTGACAATTAAAAAACTCACTTCGGAACGTGACCATGTTTGTAAAGAATTGAATCAACTCGGTTTTGCGACAACGTGATGCTCCATTTTTTTCCTCATTCTCATCTTTATGAAATATGTTGTATAAATTTTATTGTTATAAAATATTAATTTATTTAATTATAATTTTAAAAAAATTAAAAATTTAACTTTATAAAAATATGAAAAAAGAATAAAATTAAATAAATTAATATTTTATAACAATAAAATTAATATAAAATATTTTATAAAAATAAAAATCGTAAAAAGGGAATTTTACTCTTGAAAAATAAAAAAGGAAGTTTACTCGTTAGTCGATGC
>JAIUCU010000172.1:0-108380 GCA_020226215.1 Sindora glabra
TCTGAGTTAAAAATCCTCCTCTTTCATTCTATATTTGTTAGCAATCATAGTATATAATTTGTTCTATTACAATATGCTGTACTTGATTATTAAATAAAGAAAAAATACATTAATTATGAATCTTCCATCTAATTTCAGGATTGATACAAACCTCATTCAAAACATAAAATAATATTATATTTGAACTCAAATTTAAATTTTTTAATAAAATAATAAAAAAATAATTATAAATTTAAATTGAATAATATATACCAATATAAGATATTTTAAGTATTTTATGATGAAAATATAAGAAAATTATACTAACCTCCCTTGTAAGTTATCAAAACATCACAAAGTTCCCCTTCAATTTCAAAACCTATGTAATACTCCACATAAAAATATTTCATAAGAAATATCCTTCTAAGATTCTATTATTATATTAAAAAATTAACATTACATATAATAAAAATTTAATGACTAAAATACCCTAACCAAAATCTAATCATATTCCTATTTGGTTAGATTCATCGTTGATTGAAGCTAAACATTCATTTCTCTCTGCTCTTGGGTCAATGTTATTGCTTTTTTGAATCCAAAGATGTATAGTGAGGATTGAAGACACAGAACTAGGTTGTGTGAAGGTAAGCAACTGAAAACTTAGCTTTTTGAGAAATTTGAAGGAATTATGAAATTTTATGTTCATGTTAAGATTTAGGGTTTATTTTTTGATAGATTGAAAATTGCATTTAAAATTGAGTTTAAGGACAAAGAATGAATGAGCCTTTGATAGATTAGCCTTTGATTTTACTTGATTGACATACAAGTAATGAATTATATACATATGGCTTACTGATCTTTATTCTTAGGAGAGTAGCAAATACTATCTTGTAAAGTTTTAATTAGCAGGATTCAAACTTAATGTGATAGTAATTCTTGATACCACTTATTAACATGTGTATTATTTGGTTGCAATATATTTTCTTAGTCTACCCATGAAACATTTTCATAAATCCTTGTATAATAGACATTATAAAGCTAGAAAAAAGAAGGAAACTTGAACAAAAAGTCTAGAACAAACAAAAATCAAATAAGATGGAAAGGGTATACAATGTTGGGTTAAAAATTACCAAAAAAAAAATGAATATTGAGCTTAATTAATAAAGTAACTACCTACAGTGCTATTTGAAATTGACCTTGTTTCTTTTTGCTGATATAAAAGAGATTGGCAAGATAACTTGTTTTTAGTGTCCATGTTTTCTATAATTATTTTTAAGTAGAGTCTTACTCTATTTTAGTGAAGGAGAATGACATACCCTCTTTTATCTTTGTATATGTTCTTATCTAATATGATTTGTCTTTTTGTCTAAAAATATTATACTAATTTGAAAAGGTCAATTAATGCTATGCAACTAATATAAGTTACAAAGTTGAGAAACCAAATAAGACAAAAGAGTTTAAATTGAAAGAGATAGTGGAACTTTCAGGGATATGGATGTATATAGTTTCTTAAAAAATAAATAAAAAAATTGAATGTATAAACAATTGTCCTTTGTCTTTTCCTGGAAATGTCATATCTTTTTTTTAAAAAAAAGCTCTTGAAATTTCATGTGAAAGAATTATACAAGTATGAAATGCTATATACCACTAAGCTTAAATAACAGAAAGAATAAATAATTTATAAACCTAAATGATCTTAATAAATCACTATGGATGCAACTGAGGGGCAGGCCTACCTATAGTAATACATATATTAGAGTCACAATATTAGTAATATGCTCACTCTTTTTTCAGAACCTTCAACCTAATACTTATTAGGTTTTATAAAACTTAGTCTGCCAGTATTAATTATAGTCATTATATTAGTGTCCTAAAAAATTAATGCCAAGGTCAGTATATCTAGAATAGCAAGATAGTGAGATACAATAATCATGAATTTCAAGCAACTTGCTAAAATCCATAGAATATAAATCATATGGCTTATGCACTCTATTTATTTACTACATGTCTTTTAAACTATTCTTAGGGTAGAGTAAAAATGCAATATAACTTCAAGAAATTATAGAGTAAAAAGATGAATGAGATAAAAACAAATATTATAACAAAAATTGTCACTTACTGCCATATTTGGTAGAATTGTTTCTCTTTCTCTAGTAATTCAAAATTTACCATATGTATGTTATATCTAACAAATGTTAAGGAAATTCTTTATTTATGGTAAGTATTGATAGGTTTATAATATGTATTTATTATTCATTTTAGGGAACATATCCTTTTCTTAACACTGTTTGTATGTAAGATAAAAAGGGAAGCAACACATAATTAATGGATAGGACTTGGATAGATACTCCTACATCAAGCTTAATAGTGATCTATATGAGCATGTTCTGATAAACATTCCCACCACTATTAATGTTAACTTTAGTGTAAGATAGTTTCCCCTAGCCTTTGTGATATAAAATATATATGTAGTGATGTTAATTTGATACATACGTTGGAAAAAATGTAATAGTCGTAGGTTTATATATATTTAGATATTGTTAGGTCAGAAATTGCTAAGGTTAGAAATTTGTATGCATAGACCCAAGGAAAAAGTGATAGTGAATTGCATGAACAATCCCAACCTCAAATTAATCCTCGAACCTAGATGCGTGATATGGCCTACCTAAACATTGAACTTAAATAACCTCCTCAGTAACAATGCAAAACCCCTATTGAACCAAATTTAGAATTACAGAATAACCATGCTTTTGATTATTCATAATCCTAGCATGATATTTTATATAGTGATGCTAGTGATAGTGATTATTATATGAGTGAAGATGAGGTGAGTGAAACTAATGAGGAAGTTGAAATTGAATATGTTAGTGAAAATAGTGATTCAAATCTTGGGTTAGATTTTAGTAAACAATGTGGTGGTTTAAAAAGTGATAGTGAAATTAAAATTGAAAAGATAAATGTTAGTAAGAACATAAAAGGAAAGAGATTTGAATATGGAGTGAAAGGCAATATCCAATTAGAAGAGAATAAAATATTTTTAGATGTTAATGAGTTTAGGGCAATTTTAAGGGATTACATTGTGCAAGAAAACTTTGATATCATTAAGGTGAAAAATGAAAAACGTAGAGTCACTGCAATATGCATTAGTATTGGCTGCACATGGAGGATCTATGATAAAAAAATTGCATTCTAAGCATAGTTGCATTAGGAGGTCTACAAAAAATAATGCTACTTCAATATAGATGTCATAAAAGCTAAAGAGTTCATTAAAGGCAGATCCTGACATGAGTTATGATCTTATGTATATAGTGTTAAATGACAATTATGGAGTGCAACCCCACATCCAATACAACTTTATCAAGCTAGATGTGAAGCAAGGGAGGTAATTAAAGCCAAACATGCTCGAAGCTATAAGCTTTTACCACAATATGGCAAGTTACGATTTGAGAGGATTGGATAGGTGTCACCTAAAAGGGCCTTATAGAGGTGTCTTATTATGTGTTGTGTCTCTTGATGGAAACAATGGTTTATTTCCCTTTAGTTATATGGTGGCCAAAAGTGAAAATGAGGATTCATAGTTATTTTTTCTAGATTGTCTTTATGAAGCAACTGAGTTGAGTAAAGAAGATACAATTTTCACCTTCATAAGTGATAGACAAAAAGTGTGGTGTTATATTAATTTATCCTTTTCACTCCTTTTTCATTTATAATACAACTCAAACAATTTTGCTTCATTTTGCAAGGCTTAGATGATATTATGAAGATGTAATTTCCATCATCATGGCATAGATGTTATTCTTTCCACTTATTGAAAAATTTCAAAGCAAAGTATCCACTAATAATACTAAAGGACTTGTATTAGATGATAGTTAATGCAAGTAACAAGTTCTTATTTAAGAAAGCTATGGAAAAGATATTGAAATATCATGAGAAAGCCTATTAATACATAATGGATATTCATCTATTGGTATGGTCTAGCATGTTTATAATCTAAGAGCTAAAAGCCTATACACAACTAACAATGTGTGTGAATCATTCAACTGATAGATAAATAGTCTAAGAGACAAATTGTAATACCCCAAAATAGGATAAGAAATATTAAGTAAGAAATTTCTTTAAAAAACCTTAATTTAAAAATCTCGATAGAAAAAATTAGGTAAATTTTGAAAGAATCGTAAAGATAATTGGAAAGTAATCCTAACTAGAAAAATTTTTAAGGGATTTAATAGGCACATAATAAATAAAGATTGAATTGAAAATTTAATATTAGGCTTATGAAAGTCATTTTAGGAATTTGGTAAAATTCAAAAATTTGGTAAGCTTAAAAGTAAGAAAAAGAGCTAAAACTATAACAAAGAAATTTTTAAAATTTTATGGGTGGCCTAAATTAATTTTTTGGGACTTAAAAAATATTGTGGAAAATCAAAAGTAAAGTTCTAAAGATACTTAAAAAGTTTAAGGGTGAATTTGTAAGAAAGTGAAAGAATTAGGGTCAAATCGTAATAAAACCCTTTTATCTTTTAAGTGGATTAATCTTTATTTATTTTAGGCTAGTTTGGCTCATAATTTAGAGGCCCATATTTGGTTTTAGGAGGCCCAAAACATGGGGCCATGTGTTGGCCCAAACTTCTAAAAAAAGTTAAGGACTTAAGTGAGGAAAAGGTGAAATTTTAGGATTTTTTTGTAATAAGCTCCAATTAGCATTAAAAATGGCCTAAATTTAGTGGCTAAAGAGCTGATCTCTCAGTCTTTTCTTGGGGCAGTTGGATGTTGAAAGGAGGCTCCCAAGTTTCCTTGAAAATTTCAAGAAAAATCAAGTGGAAGATGGAAAAAGAAAGTTAGAAAAAAAATCTAGTTTTTGAAAATTTTAATTAAGGAAAAATTTAGGAAAATAAAAAGCATCTCATCAGCCACTTCCCCAGCCATTTTTACACACTACTCCTACAAGAAAACACAAGGAAAACAAATTAGAACAAAAGTAACTGAAGATCAAGAAGAAATATAAGAAAAATACCAATATTTTTCACTAAGTAAATTCCTATTTTGACCTTTCCAAGTTTATGTGATTTTCTTTGAATTAAAATTCTAAAACCCTAGCATATTTTAGTGATTGGGCTATTGCTAAGGGATCATTAGAAGGCTTAGAGGAAAAAATAAAAATTTCAAGGTGAGTAATGACTTGTTGTGAATTTATAAAGTTCCTATTAGTAGATTGTTGAAATTGGTAAATATTATCTCCTTGGTGTAACTTTGTGTTGGTTGCTATATGAGCTAGTTTGAAATGGAATTGTACATATTGTGATGTTGTTGAAATGAGTACTTGAACCAAGGATAATGAGAATGAAGTTGTTACAAATTGTAATAAAAGAATTTGCCAAAGTTTATGCTAGAAATTTGCACAAAGGAAATTCTGTGATGCTATTGGAATTTTGCTAAAATGTAGTAATGAAAAACCTAGACTTAAAATCATTAAAAAATTTGATTCTTGACATTCTATGGTGTCTCATGATGTGAAGATACAAGTTGAGAAGTTTGGTAATTTTTAGAGTGAATTTTTATCCCAGACCATCAAAGCTGTCCAGAATAGGATTCTAGACTATTCAGTCTCAGGTTTTGAATTATTTAAGGCACCAAATTATCATGGAAAATCATAAAAAAATTTATGATAGTCATTCATGATGTTGTTAACGTTGTGTAAAAATTTTGTGAGCATTGAAGTTAATTTGGTCATCCAATAAAATCATAAACTAAAATTATCCAGAATAGGACTTAAAACTCGTTGGGTTAGATCACAAAATTTCTAAGTTTAGTAAGATGTAAAGAAAAATTATGAAAAAAATTTGTGGATGCTCTTCAAGATGTTAGGAAGAAAATTTTGAAATTTTTAGGATTAATTTGACTCCTCAAATAATTCATTATTTAAATCTGTCTAGATAATGCTTGGACAAGAAAAACTAGAGAACATCTTTGCAATTAAGTAGCCTAAATTCTAGAACCCTCATACACTATTTACTCTAATTATCATCTAAGTTATAAAAAGTTATAATATATTATTTAAAAAATTTTAAATATGATTTAAACATTAGAGAAGATGTTAGTCTTCAAGGGTGTAAATACCATTTCTTTCTAAAGAACTTGATGAAGATTAAAGTGTACTAATAAAGTAGAGATAATTTTTAACCAAGATGAATGACTTGGTTGTGTACTTAAACTTTGTCATGAACACAAATGGTAGTTAGAATAGAACACCAAGAAATGGTAAAATGGTTACAAGATCCTCATGGCATAGTTGGTATTTTATTATACTTTATAGTGAGAAATGCATGTTGTGGTTGATACGTGTGGCAACCCACCATTATCTATCATACATGTAAACTATTGGGAGGGAGATACATCATCCTTCGTATAGAGGGAGAAGAGTGACTAGTAGTGGAAGGAAAAGGTTAATGGCCCTGTGCCTAAGGTAGGAGGGATAAGGTTGGACCGAAGATATAAGGTAAAACATGCATACCAACTATTGCCATTTCTTACAAAATAAATTCTATATATAGCAGCTATAAAATTTTTTTTCCATTATATCTGAGATACAAGATGGGTTCTTATAAAATACAAGAACCAAATAGCAAGTTATTACTCACTGAGTATTATAAATACTCATTCTTTAGTTGATTTCCTTTTTTTAGGTACGAGCTATGGATTGGATGCTGCATACTGATACCTACCTTAGAACTATTTGAACTTCTCACGACTCCTTTAAAGTAGTAGTCAAATGACATACTTGGACCACTTCACATGGTACTAAGGTATATTTTGATACTATAGTTAAGAATTTTAATTCTAATCCTAACCTAATTAGATTTTTTTCCTCTAGAATGTGTTTTGAAAGCTAAGAGCAGCGGAAGCAACACCACCCTATCAGTATCCAAGAAGCCTACTACTTTTTCCAAATTTAATCCTGAGGAGGATCCTGAATGAGGTCCTAATTAGGTTAGTGAGTCTGATAAGTGAACTCAGTATTGTATGTATCTATCTAATATTTTAATCTTACAGTATGTAAATATTTTAGATATAAATATATAATCCAAGTTTATTTTCTGTATATTCCTATTACTACTTCTATTAAACAAAAAAAAATTTTATATGAATTTTGAATTATTTGTAAGGCTTGTAAAGATATCTAGTTGGTATCAAAGTACTAGTTAGATATCTTTACACCGGTCACGACTTCTGTTAAATAAGTTGTGACATTAACCCATAATTTAACTTGTGGATGGAATTAGAACAAACATAGTGGACATGTTTTCTATGAGGAATGAATCAGTGTGTACATGGGAGCATGGAGTTGAGAAAAGGATTATTGATGAGCTTAATACAACACTTAGAGATTTAAGGTATTGCGAAGTTCATTCAGTTGGAAGAAATCAATTCAAGGTGAAGAATGGATTCATACATTTTGTGGTGAACTTAGAATAAAAAATATGTGGTTGTAAGAGTTGGGAAATTAGTGGCTTGCCATGTAAACATGTAGCAACATGCATCAACAAGATACACAAAAAATTCAATATTACTGCAATGCATTTTATATGATAGAAAAGTACATAATTACCTATTTCTATTTAATTGCATCCTTACTAGCTTTAGGGATGCTTGATGAAACTGAAATCAACTTACCACCATTGAAAAGATTATTGAGTAGTCCTAGGGCACAAAGAACTAGGCAAGAGGGTAAAAGTCCTCCATCCATTAAAGTACAGAAGAATGTTATGGTTAAATGTAGCAATTGCCACTAATTAGGTCATAATAAGAGAGAATGCTAAGAAGCACCAATCCAAGCTAAGATAAAAAAGGTATCTGTTACACTTTACTCATGTTTAATATCAAAATTATTCATCTAACCACTATTTTTTATGCATAGAAAACTACACTTTCCACCATGCAAGCTACTACTTATTCTACCACTCTTTTAATGCCACTAAGAACTAGATCTCAATCATAAAAGCAAAGTGATGCAAGCACTAAACATTTATCTACACAAGAAAAAGTAATGCTGATATATGAATAAAAAATGGCTAGGAAGGTAAATTACTGCCTCTTTTTTGGTGATTTATCTCATGAAATACCAAGAAGAACAAATAATATGGTTCCTAAGAACACATGCTAAGTTTACTCTTATTTTAAATGGTCAATAACAATAGGGAAAAGGGATGGGCTAAATTATTTTAGTTTGAGCTTAGAAATAATCTAGAGAAATCATGCTTGGTTAAAGAGGAAAGAGCAACCATTTTAAAAACAAAGCCAAGTTAAGGGAGAATGGAAAATAAATAGACTTTTGTCAAGGACACAAAAGAGTAATATTTTTGAAATAATTCAAAATCAATGCATTAGTAAACATAGTTCAAATATTTTGTTAAAGATATTTTTCAGCCAAGTAAACTTACATTTTGTAGAAATAAAGAATGGAAAATAAGAAATCTCAACAAAGTCAAGGGAGTTTCACATCTACCATAGTTTATGCTCCTAAATCTACCATAACATAGATGGATCCTTTTGTTCTTAGATGAAGGAGTGTTATTCTTCTTTGCTAGAATTGAAATCACTAACCATGGCTTACTTATATGTAGAAAGAAAGCCAAGTTATTGCTATAAGAGGTTGGACATAGCAGATGACAACAAATGATTCATGGGTGGCCTCTAATTTGGTAGAAATTTCAAAGGCCAAAACTGCTAAATCTAACATACCTATGGCTTTTACTTCTAAGTAGAGAGAATCTATTAGCTTTATGTATAGCGTGGATATTGTAGATAGAAGCCTTGGACCACTTTTGTTTTGTTTTTAGCATGAGGGAATCTTATGTTGAGTTGTATTGAATGGTGCCATTATTTAAGTACATTATTTTAGTGGTTAGGGTCTATTTACAATGAATTTTGTTAATACTTGGTGTAATGACAATTTATATTTAGTTATTCAATGAATGTTTATTGAGGTATTTATTTGATAGAGTTTTATCCTTATTAATTTAGTTAATTATTTTGATTGTATAGGAAATTTGTTTAGTATTTGATACTAAAAAATGCAAATGGATGATTAATTATAATATTCATGACTAAAGGATAAATTTTCCAAAGCAAGACAAACTAACAATATTCATAAGTGAGCCACATCCTATAAGGCAAAACAAATTGAAATTACTTTTGATAAGTTTGTTTATTTTGATTTATTTATTCCAAATGTATATAAAGAAAACTTGTAAATTTTTTACATGACAGAGTAAATAAAATTATCTTGCATTAATATTACTTCAAAATACAGAAATACACCTAAATAAAACTAGTATATTGTCACTATAATAACAAAAAAAATGACAATTACAAGATAAAATAAAAATAAACTAAAAGCAATGCTCTTAAGTGTAACTTTTCTAGCAACTCTTCTTGTTTCATCTTTTTAGCTCTAATAGTTCTATACTATCATTTTTAGCTATTATAAAGCATCTTTTTTCATTTGTTGAGTATCCACTTATATTATTTGATGAAGCACACTAAGCCAAAAAACTACAACTATATTCCTAATAGTAATAGAGCCTATTCTTGCTCTTTTTTAAGCTTAATACCTTCACTGATGTAACATGCCTACTTTTACATTTCTTCTTCAAAAATTGTAACCCTATTAAAACCACTATTAACACTTAAAGACATAATAAAATTAATTGGAGGAGATTTCTCCACTACAAAAAAAAATCATTCAAAAATTAATAACATTTCTTCATTGTAATTGATAAAAGAAAGAAAAATAATGAAGGGGAAAAAAGGGACAAGGTGGCTAAAAATATATACAAAATGTCCATAATTCATCACTGTAAATTAAGAAAATAAAGGCTGAAATAGAAATGGTTACTAGAAAAATTAAACAAAAAAAAGGGGGAAAGTGGAGAGCATTTTTTTTTAAACAATGGAGCTTTTTGGCTAGAGAAAAACAGATAGCCTCACTTTGCAAACCTAATTTCAACTTGTTAATGAGCAGTTAAAGCATTGTAAACTGACACATTTGGGGTTGATAGTGGAAAGGCACTTGGTACAATTCCTATAAATATATAATAATCTTAAGGGTAATATTGATATATTATCTATTGAAATCTATCATCTAACAGGATAATAATGGCATGAAAATTTTCAATTTGGACTTAAGCATAGAAAATTTCAAAGTTTCAAGGAGGTTTGTGTAGGTTTTGAAACTAAAAAAGCGGTTTGTGTGGTTTTCATAACTTACATGGAGGTGAGAAAGGTGAGTGTATTTTCTCTAAAAATATATTTTAATTATTAGTTTAATCAAAGCATATCATTGATGGCAAAATATTTAAATTTATATATTATTTGATTTGTATTTGGAATCATTTTTTATTATTTTATTAAAAAAGTTCAAATTTAAATTTAAATATAGTATTATTTTATATTTTGAAAAAAGCCTACGTATGTTTTAAAAATAAAAGAAAAATCTGTATAATTTTATTAAAATTCAAGTAAAGTTAATATATTTTTCTATTCAATAAATTTATATATGATCTATGCCTTTCAATGTAATTAGCTATTTTAATTGGCAAAATATGCGTAGCTTATAATACTTTTTTTCATAGTTATTACACATGCTATTGTGCTTCTTAATGAATTAATATGACAATAAGGCAATGCAAAATCATTTATTCCCCATCTTAAATGGAATAATAGTGGATTGATGGTGGCATAATGGGATTTATCATAAAATTTCAACTCATATTATTCTTGTTTTCACCACTATTACAAAAGTGCAAATAGATAATGGTAAATGTTGGTTAAAATAAAAACTAACATCTATTTTTGTATAATAATATTTTTGAACATAGTAACTTTTTTAAATTGTTAGAAAACTTAAGATCATAGTTCAAATGTGTAACAAACATCTATTTGAAGGTGGTAGCTTTTTTGAAAATATTGAAAAATATAAGATAACGTTTAAACAGATAATTAACTTTTATTTGAACTAACTTGCATGAATGAAATTATTTGAGAAATTAGGATGTCAATTTTTTATATAATCGATGTTGAAAGCCATGTGAACTATTATAATGAACACCAACTAAATTTAAAATGTTAATTTCTTGTTGTAACTAGTATTGAAAGTGATACACACATTGATGTTTTTATAAATATGGGTCTTACTTTATATGTCTATTTTGTACAAATCCAATTTTGTTTTTGTGAGATAAGATGTCAATTATATATTAGAAAATCAGTGTCAAAAGTTTATATATATATGTGTGTGTGTGTGTGGTGGCATTATAATAACTTCTTTGATTGCTAAGTTTAGGTTTTTATTGTCTATTGGGTTTGGTGTTCCTTTTAAGGTTTAATCAACCTTAGGATTTATAGTTATGGTGATGCTTTATTTTATAGAGCCTTTGTTATTTTAAAAATGTTACCATTGCCATTACATGCTATTGCATCCTTTTATGACTTCAATTATATTATATTATGGAATGAATTCTATTTGTTCTATGATTATATAAATTAGTGGAAGAGTTTGTAAAGCATAATAATTGTTATGATTTAACTTTAGTTGCTTATCATGTAAGTTATGTATTTTGGCATTCCCACCATGTAACATTCATTATGGGTACAATCTATATAATTGCCATTTTCATGATAAACATTAGTTTTTTTTTTGAAATAGCTAGAATATGGAACCTTTAAAGAGTTAACAAATCCTTTTTGAAGGACTAAAAAAGAGTTCTCCATCATTAAGGGGTGTTGCTATAGTGCAGGTTAGGGTTAAGAAGTCAAATGTTCAATTCAATGCTAAGTGGCAACTAATTAGAAGTCATAGAGTAATATATAGTAATTACATTAGATTAGTAATGTAATCTAAAGTATTAATCGATTATACAAATTAGAGGCGTGTCCCTTCGACATTAATGGATAACCTATAGGAGGAGATCCTGGTATGTATATTTGATTGCTTGCTTTTTTTGTCATAGATATGTAAAATTGTATTTATAGAAAAATCATATACAACTCTTTTATATGTATTTTTTTTCATGTAGAGTGCTTTTGATTTTCCTAACACCTAACAAATACTCAAAAAAGTATTGTTGTAGGCAATAAACTAATGAAAGGACTTTAAGACAAGGTTAAAGTGGGATTACATTAATCTTGAGGCCAAGGTAAAAGTGAACCAGTTTCAAAAATTCAACTTCATTAACCAATAATTATGGAAGAAGTTTCCATAAGGGGTAAATCTCACTTGTGCCTTAGTTATGATTTTTTATTTTTTTTATAAATAAATTTTGACATTTTTTATGCTATTATATTGTAAGCATTATTAGATGCTTGTCATGATGTATTCGAAGAAGAAGCTTGTCATTTATGCCTTAGTTATGGAAGAAGTTTCCATGAAGGGTAAATCTCACTTACACCTTAGTTATACTTTTTTATTTTTTATTTTGTAAATAAATTTTGACATTTTGTTATGCTATTGTATTGTAACCATTATTAGATCCTTGTCATGATGTACCTAAAGAAGAAGCTTGTCTTCTAGTTAGATCACTTGGGTAAAGAAACACGACTGATGTTAAAGCTTGTTCTTGGTAAAGGTTTAGGTGTATGCTACAAAAAGGGTTTGTAATTAGATTTGAAAGATAAAAAATTAAAATAAGTCAATGTGAAGGTAAGTTTTAGGAGTAAGATTATGACATGTTGTTAATAGATGCTTGTGCATTAATAGGATGAAACAAACCTACTACTTTATTGTATTGCCCTAGACAACTTGTTGATATGAAGTGAGGCTATTATGTCATGTAATACATATATGATATAATATGTCTTTTAAAAAAACTTGACTACAATAATTACTTATTTACAACTCCTTACACATTTAATTACCTAAATTAGTTTTGATGCTAACATCCTAATTATGTACAAATTGTAAAGCTTCAATAACACTAACCTATTCATTCAAGATAAGCTTGATGAAATGAGAAAGTTTTAGGCAAGGTATTTTGGGCTTGTCCTAAACAAAATTATTTAGTTTTGGGTGTATCTAAATGTGAAAGGTTTGTAATTTATTGTAAATATTAATGATAGTGGTTTGTTGTAAATAATTTATTGTAAGTATTTGTTTGTTTGTAAACAACATTGTTATTTGAATAGAAGTTTGTTTCTATTGGTGTTAATTGTTATCCATTTCACTTATTGTTATTCATTGTGATATGCTTTTACATCAATTGGTTGTTTTTGATAAAGTTTTAAAAAAATTAGGTTATAAAAATGTTGACCTTAGCCCCATTAAAAGGGTTTTGATGATTACAACATATTTTAATCTTCTTGAATTTGGTAAATGATTAACTAGAATTTCAATATAAAAAGTGAAGATTGAAGGAGATTAAAGATTGAAGAACATTATTGACTTAGTTAAGATTCTAGTTAGGATCATAGAATAAATTTTTATAAAAGGAATTCATCTGAAAAAAGGTTTAGGTTTTTCATGAAAAAAATGTTAGCCATTAAGTTAAATCTTGTGTCAAAGGTTTTTAAAATGAGGTTAGAATGTTTCCAAGAAACAAAATTATGTTCTAAAATATTTTTTTTGAAACACTTGAAAAATAGAAAGTAAATCAGTTAACTAATCGATTCTAGGCATTTAGAGAGTAAACTGGAATACTTGAATTAATTGACTAATTGATTTTAGGCATCCAGAGAGCACATTAGATATCTTGAATCGATTGACCAATCAATTTCAAGAATTTAAAGAGCAATCAAGGAAAAATGAATTAATTGACTAATCAATTCAATGTTTCAGCATTTAAAAATCAAGTTTCTTGAATCGATTGATGAATCCATTTATTGCCTTATAACTTTTATTCAAAACTAAATTTTCAACAATGCAAAATTAATTGATTAATTAATTCTGCATGTTTAGAGCCGAACTAATTTCTTAGTGAATCAATTGATCAATCAATTCACCATGTGTTAAATTTAATTGTATAACCAAGTGAATCGATTGATCAATCGATTCACTGTAACTTTTTCAAAAATTTGAAAATAGCTTAAATCAATTGATCAATCGATTCACAAGACATCAACTATCTTGTAATGGTTGTATTTTTTTGATTCTCTAATCTCTATATAAAGACTTCATTTTGATTTGAAAATATAAAAAAGTGTTATTATTGTTACACAAACATAAGAAACTTCTTTTTCTCTCATCCAAACCTAAAAATCCTTTAAGCCTAATTGATTAAATTCTTCTCATTAGCTTTTCATTGTGTAATCTAACTTTCAGAATTTGTGAGCTATTTTGTTGATTCCAAATCACTCATTTCTTGTATATTAGGGTAAGGTATCCCTAGGAACATTAAGAGTGTTGGATATCTTAATAGATAAAGGCTTTGAGAGAGGATTCTCAAAGGGATTATATAAGAAAGTGGAATTTGCATTGAAGCTTTTTCAAGTTCTCTCAAACTTGAAGAGATAGTGGATTTGAATTGAAAATCCAAGTCAGAGAGGCTTGGTAATAGATGTATACCTTGAAATGTTAAATCTTTAAAGTTAGAACTACTATAAATAGTAGTATTTGAGTCTTTCTCTCTTTATCTCTCTATTTGTTTATATTATGCTCTATTTATTTTGATAAAATTTGTTATTGTGCTATACATGTATCAAGTTAATTCTTACTTACATTATTGAATCATTTATTAGTTATTTATCAAAACTAAGTACTTTGTTATTGTTTTGTAAAAAAATTTATACCTAATTTACCCTCTATTGGGTAATATATTAAATAACATTTAGTATTCGAGCTTGACTTGTGGAATAAGATTATATAATCTTAAAAGGATCCATGGATGTAAATAGTGTTAGCATTTTATGCGAATGTTTTTCATTAAATAAACCCCCTAGTTTCAATGGATAGCACTATACCTATTAGAAGTAAAAAATGAAAGATTTTATGGAAGTTACTAATATTGATATGTGGAATTTGATTAAAAATAATTGTAATCCACTAACAAAAAGGGAAAATCATGTAGAAGTTTTGAAATCAAGATTTGAATGGAATAAAGATGAGAAAAGAAAATATAAACTTCATTCCAAAGCTAAATGATTCTATCAAATGCTCTATAGCTTAGTGAATATGAAAGAGTTTCAAATTGCTTAATTGCAAAAGAAATATGGAATGTGGTTGAAGCAGCTTATATACAAACCATACAAATTAAAGAGAATGAAATGCATACATTAGTTTATTAATATGAATTGTTTAGAATGAATAATGGATAATCTATTAAATATATGATGCAAAGATTTATAACTCTTGTTAATCAATTGGTTCTTCTTGGTAAGCACTTTATAAATGGAGAGCTTGTTTACAAAGTGCTTAGGTCATTAACAATTAAATGGCAACCATAAATAACTGTTGTAAAAAAAAGCAATGAAGATCAAGATACCAACTCTATAATATTTATTTAGAAATATGGAAGAGCATGAACTAGAGCTTAGGAGATATGCCGATGGTAGTGAAAGAAAAAGAAAGCCTTTTACTCTAAAAGTTGAAGCAAATATAGATGAAGATGAAATTGATGAAGATTGCTAAGAGGAATTGATTGACATATTATTGGAAAATGACTTAGTCTTCCTCACCAAGAAATATCAAAGGGCATTTAAAAGAATTAGTGGTAGGAGAAGAATACCTCAAGTAAATAGATATGCAAGTAAAAGAGAAGCTAGCAAGTAAGCTATCCTAACCTACTATGAGTGCAAAAAGTTAGGTCATATCAAGTTTGATTGTCCTATATACTTGAAAAAATGTTGGAATATGAAAAGAAGAAGAATAAAAGTGCTCATAAGAAGGCTTACTTAGTTACTTAGGGAGATAATGATAATGACTCATGTGATAGAAATGACACATATTAAGAAGCTTTTCTTTGTTTAATGGCTTTAGAAGAACAAGATAGCGATGAAGTATCCATCTCTAGCTCAGATAATGAATCTGATTATATCATTTCTGAGCTAAACATAAATTTACTTAAGGCTAAAAGAAATATTGAACTCTTAAAAAAGTTAATCTTTCCTTTCGAAGATAATATTGAGCAACTAGAAAAAGAAAATGAAGAATTAATTCAAGAAGTAAAGAGCCTTAAGAAAATCACACAAAAATACACCTCTTGTGAAAATTCTAAGCAAAAATTTAATCATTTAACTAAAGCCCTTAAGAAGTTCACAAAAGGTAAAGATTCATTAAACACTCTTCTTGGTCACAAGACTAGATTTAACAAAGAAGGTCTTGATTATACACCAAACAAAAAGAATAATTTTTACAAGAACTTCTTTGTAAAAGAAACCATGAAGGGATAGCAAAAAATAACATGTTTCTATTGTGAAGAAAAAGGGTATGGAATTTATTCTTGTGCATATAGAAGAAATACTTATATTGGAATAAAGAAAATTTAGGTTCCTAAAATGACATATATACTAACTAATAGAGATAGACCCAAAGTTATTTAGGTACTAAAAATAAAAAATTAATGTTTTTGTTATAGGTTTGCTTAAGAACTTCAAGCGAGATATGGTATTTGGATAGTAGTTGTTTAAAATATATGACAAGAGATATATCTAAATAAATCTCATTAGCACTCAAAGAAAAAGGAGATGTCACTTTTGGAGACAATTTAGAAAGAAAAATCATGAGAAAAGGTAGAATGGGTAAGAATTCAAAATCTTATATTTATGATGTCTTATATGTTAAAGGACTCAAGCATAATTTGCTTAACATTAATCAATTTTATGATAAAAGGAATAAAGTTACATTTGATTCTACTTGTTGCATTGTTGAAAATTAAGATGATAAGCAAACTAATCTGATTAGTAAAAGATATGAAAATATGTATATGATAAACATTGATAATAAATCTAATTTGGATTCTAAGTGCTTAGTTAGTATAAATGATGATACTTGGATTTAGCATAAAAGACTTGCTCATGCAAGCATGTATCTTATACGAAAACTTTTGAAAAATAATTTGATTGATGGTTTACCAAAATTGAAATTTATCAAAATAGAATTTGTGATGCATGTCAAAAGGGAAAATAAGTAAAAGTCTCTTTTAAATCCAAAAATTTTGTTTCCATATCTAGACCACTTTAATTACTACATATAGATTTAGTTAGTCTATTAAGAATTAGAAATCGTAGTGGAAATCTTTATGTACTTATAATTATTGATAACTATTCAAGATTTACAAAGTTATTATTTCTTCCTTTCAAAGATAAAGCTTTTGAAGCTTTTAAAAGACTTACAAAAACCATACAAAATGAAAAAGAAATGTCTATAGTGAGCATTATAAGTTATCATGGTGAGAAATTTGAAAATGATGACTTTACTTGTTTATGTAATGACAATGGAATTAAGCATAACTCCTCCTCTCCTAGGGCACTTCAACAAAAGGGAGTTATTGAAAGGAAAAATAGGTGTCTAGAAGAGATGATAAGAATTATGCTTAATGATAGCTCTCTTCCTAAATCCTTTTAGGCTGAAGTAGTTAGCATTACTTGTTATATAATGAATAGAGTCCTTATTAAATAAATTTTAAAGAAAGCTCCTTATGAACTTTACAAAGGAAGAAAGCCAAATATTTCATATTTTTATGTTTTTTGGTTGCAAATATTTTGTACATAATAATGGTAAAGAAAATATTGGAAAGTTTAATGCCAAATCTAATGAAGCCGTCTTCATTGGATATTCTTCTATTAGTAAAGCTTATAGGGTTTATAATAAAATAACTTTGCTAGTAAAAGACTCCATTCATGTTATATTTAATGAATCTTCTCTTATCATGAAAAATGTATTAAATGAAGATAAGGAGTAGGTTAACTTATGAGTCATTCAAAAGAATGAAAATAATCAAGAGGAGATGAAAGCTTAAGAAAAGGATGAAGAAGATAAAGAATTAGCTCTATACATAGGTAATGCAGATTAAGAACCAAGTTAAAGACCTTAAAAAAATGGAAAATAATGAGAAGTCATCTTATTGATCAACTCATTGGTGATATGACTCAAAAGGTGACTAGAAGTTCTTTTAAAAATATTTGTGATCATTTAGCATTTTTATCTTAAAACAAACCTAAGAATATTAATGAAGCAATAATTGATGAATATTGGGTCTTAGTAATGTAAAAAGAATTAAATTAATTTGAAAGAAATGAAGTTTAGGAACTTATGCCAAGACTAAATGATTATTCAATTATTGGCACAAAATGGGTTTTAGAAATAAGCTGGATGAAAATGGTATTATAATTAAACAAAGCTAGATTAGTTGCAAAAGGATACAACCAAAAGGAAGACATTAATTATGATGAAACATATATATTAGTAGCTAGACTAGAAGCCATTAGAATATTATTAGCATATGCTTGCACAAAAGGATTCACACTTTATTAAACGGATGTTAAAAGTGCTTTTCTAAATGGAATAATAATGGAGGAGGTGTATGTTAAATAACCTATAGGTTTTAAAATTTATTTCTTTCCAAATTATATATTCAAATTAAAGAAAGCTTTATATGATTTGAAATAAGCTCCTATAGCTTGGTATGAAAGACTAAGCAAATTCTTGATGGAAAAGATTTTTCAAAAGGAAAAATTGATAATACACTATTTATAAAAAATAAATTTGATGATATCCTTCTTATGCAAATATATATTGATAATATCATATTTGGAGCTACTAATGAATCTATACATAAGGAATTTGTTAAGTTAATGCAAAGTGAGTTTGAAATGTCTATGATGGGAGAGTTGAATTTCTTTCTTAGCCTATAAGCAATTAAGTGAATTTCTTTCTTAGCCTACAAGTAATTAAGTGATAGAATCGTTATAAGTCAAACCAAGTATATAAAGGAGCTAATTAAGAAATACAAGATGAATAAAGCCAAACCATTTCCTACCTCTATGAGTATAGTAACCAAGCTAGATTTGGATGAAGGAGGTAAAAAGGTAGAAGTTACCATATGTAGAGGAATGTTAGAATAATCACTTTATCTAATTGCTAGCAGATAAGACATCATGTTTAGTATGTGTATATGCATAAGATTTCAAGCTCATCCAAAAGAATCACATTTGACTACTGTTAAAAGGAGTTTTAGATATCTTATAGGCATACCTCATTTTGATTTATGGTATCCTAAAGGAAAATCAAATTTTCTAATAAGTTATTTAGATGCTGATTTTATTGGTAGCAAATTAGATAGAAAGAGTACTAGTAGAGTATGTTAATTTTTTGGACATTCATTAGTCTTTTGATATAGTAAGAAGTAAAATAATGTGGCATTATTTACTGCTGAAGCAGAAAATATAGTAGCAGTTAGTTGTTATGCTTAACTTTTGTGGATGAAGCAGCAACTATTTAATTTTGGACTAAATTTTGAAAGTATTCCTATAAAATGTGACAATACAAGTTCTATTAATCTAACTGAGAATCCTATCATGTACTCAAGATTTAAACACATTGAAATTATACATCATTTTATTCATGATCATGTCCAAAGAGGAAACATTTCACTTGAATTTACCTAAACTAATTTTCAACTTGCAGACATTTTCACTAAGCCACTTAGTGAAGATTGTTTTAATTTCATAAGAAGAGAATTAAGGATGTTAAAATTTTTTAAGAAGTAATTTAGGCATTGATTTCATGTTTTTCTTATCAATATATTGACTTAAGCATCGAAGATATCTTGAAGGTTTATTTTGCAGACACCACCCTTCATTTTTAGTAATAATAACTTGAAATCAAGTTTTAATCATCCACAAAGTCAAAGAATTGCATCACAGATCTTTTGAGAGTTGAAATGATGAAATAGGAATTTTCAAGACTTAAGAAATTGAGTGATCAATCAATTTTAGAGTGATGAATCGAGTGATCAATCAATTCTCTAAGATTGTATTTAAAATAAATGAACTGAGTGGTCATTCGATTCCAAGAATATAATGTTGGTCTCTGGAAGTCCGAAATCATTTCATTAATTGATTGATTACATTTGGAGGGAAATTTAGAATTTGAAAATTTCTAGCTATGAATCATGTAGAAAATCGATTCAGAGATCAACGTATTTGATACGTAAAATATTTACATACTTATTTTCCCTTGTATGATGCATTTTTGGATGTTATCTTGTTAAATTAAATAAATTTAGTTGCATTTGGTGAATGGATCTTGAATTTGAGATGAAAACAAATATTTTAGATAATGCTGTAATCCGACACTGTTTCAGGTTTTAGGCCATATCTGGAGTTATGGATGTCCGATTGGGCTGTTCTTTATATGGATGGAAAGCTAAGAAGAAGCCCTAAAACTTTCATGTTTTAAGAAAAGCCCAGTTCGGGACCTAAGGATCTCAAATTCTGCTTGGAAGATGAAACAGTGATTCTGACGGAATCTGACATATGGCTACTAATCTAATCACAACTTGAGCTAGATATGTCCAAATTAGGAGTTCTTTATATGCAAATTGAAGAAAAGATCCAGCCCTACAACTCCTATGTTGACATAAAGATGTAAATCAGCCATTTCGGTGGTCAAAAGTTGCCAACAAAGTGAAACAAATTGTGCTGCGAAAATAAAAAATGTTGGCTGCGTGTGATTGGTAGCAACTTGTCAAATTGGATGGCTTGCAGCTGGTTTATTTACCTATAAATAGGTGGAAGTAGAGAGCATTCAGGATTCCAAGCATTGAATCATTCATTCATGCATCTTAGATAGTAGTTTAGTTTATTTTTAGTTCTTGTTTGCCTCCTACATGGAAGGCTAGGTTCTCCTCCTACATGGATGGTTCTACCTCCTAATGGATGGATAGTATTTTCGTTTTTATGCATTTGTAATTATATCCTTATGTTCTCCTCCTACATGGACGGTTCTACCTCCTAATGGATGGATAGTATTTCTATTTTCATGCATTTGTAATTATAATTTTGTGTTCATGAATGTGATGATGTTTTTATTCTATGTTTGTGTTTAATTTCATTATGTTCTAATTTTATCTTCCTAGGGTGATGGCGTAACTTGATAATAACGGATTGAATTCTAGTTTATTGAAACTAATTTCATTTTTATTTCCTAGATTGAGTTTTAATTATTGCTCTTAATGCTTTCGATTGATTGGCCACCTTTTGAATGAACTCAATATGCATGTTGAGACCGGAAGGAGATACATGTGTGTAGAACCTATAATTGAAACCGTAAATTGCATATGAAATAGGAATATATTCATATGGTTTATGTAGTCTTAATGAGTTCCATAAATCCTAATGCATGATTAGTTGTTGCAATTCACATAGGAATATAGTGAATTGGCAATTAATTATAGAATTACTTGACCTTGGAAGAGGCTAGTAATTAATTTAGGGAAACTCGACTATCAATTAAGGAAGTTAAAATTGGATTAGTGTAGATAGATGATTCAATCCGAAATTGTTAAGTGAAATCTGATCCCTAGGTCTTTTAATCATCTTCATCCTTACTCGAATTGCATTCATATTTATTTTAAGCATTCTTTGCATCAATCCTTATTTTGGTACTTAATTCTCCAATTTATCGATTTACCAAATAGTGTTGAGATTATGAATTTTGGTACTTAGTGAAACAATCCTCGTGGGAACGATACTTACTCATCACTTTATTACTTGTTTACGATAGTGTGCACTTGCGCTAATTGATAAACCATTTCACACGTAACAAGTTTTTGGCGCCGTTGCCGGGGATTGTTATCATTAATATCAATACCAAGTAATCTTAATCCTAATTTGGTTTTTATTTTACATTTTCTTCTTTCTTTGGTGTTTCTTTTCTCTTTTCAGGTTTGTTCCAGTGTATGACCAGATCAAAAGTTGCTGAGCCACTGCTATTTGATTTTGAGATCGAGAGAACTTGTCGAAGGAATCGAAAGATACAGAAGCAATCAATTGTAGATGAAGGTGAAGCAATGGCAGATATGAGAGAAGAACAAGACACCAAAGCACTCCGTGACTATGCCACACCAACAGTCATGGATACCATTTCTGGAATCAGGAGACCACCTGTACCAGCCAACAACTTTGAGATCAAGCCAGCCATAATTCAAATGATGCAAGCAAATCAGTTTGGAGGTTCTCCAATAGAAGATCCGAATGCACATATAGCCAGCTTTCTAGAAATCTGTGATACATTCAAGCATAATGGCGTTTCTGATGATGCCATAAGGTTGCGACTCTTTCCTTTCTCACTTAGGGATAAGGCTAAAAGCTGGTTACACTCTTTACCAGTGGGGAGCATCACTACATGGAACATATTGGCACAAAAATTCCTAGCAAAATTCTTTCCTCCAGCTAAAACTGCAAAAATGAGGAATGAAATTGCTTCATTCACCCAACATGACATGGAAAGCCTTTATGAAGCATGGGAAAGATACAAGGAGCTGCTAAGAAGATGTCCTCATCATGGGCTACCAGATTGGCTACAGTTGCAGACTTTCTATAATGGATTGTCTAATGCTACCAGAACACTTGTAGATGCTGCAGCTGGTGGATCATTAATGGGAAAAAGCATCGAAGCTGCTATGGAACTGTTGGAAGAAATGGCAGCAAATGCTTACCAATGGCCTTCTGAACGCAACACTTCAAAGAAAGTACTTGGAGTCCATGAGCTAGACATTCTAACCACTTTGTCTTCTCAAGTCACCTCTTTATCCAAGCAAGTGAGTTCATTAACAGCTCAAGCAAATGCAATCAGAACTCCTGCAGATGCTTGTGATTTATGTGGAGGCCCTCACATGAGCACACAATGCCAAGAAGGAAATCCATTCATTCCTTCTCAACTTGAACAAGCCAACTATGTGGGGAATCAAAATTGTCAAAATGATCCTTTCTCAACCACATACAATCCAGGATGGAGAAACCACCCTAATCTAGGATGGAGGAGTAATCAGAATGTGTTCAAACCTCAAGGGAATTATCAACAGCAAATTCAGCAATCACCACCACAACCAAAGGCAAATTTAGAAGAAGCATTGGCTCAACTAACCATGAATACTTCCCAATTCATGGCCAGAACAGAAGCTACACTCAAGAATCATGAAACAATCATGCAAACTCAAGCAACCTCAATCAAAAATCTGGAGGTGCAAATGGGCCAAATTGCAAGTATGCTGAATTCCAGACAACCAGGCACTTTACCCAGTAACACTGAAAGAAATCCTAGAGAGCAAGTAATGGCTGTTTCATTAAGGAGTGGGAAGCAGTTAAATGAGCCAGAACCAAGGAAGAAAAATGAAGAAGCTCAGAAAGAAGATGAGGTAATTCCAGGAAGAATGACTTTTCCAGATAATCCTCCACCATATGTTCCCCCAGTTCCATTTCCTCAAAGATTGGTGAAAGCTAAGCTAGAAGAATTTCTGGAGGTGTTTAAGAAGTTGCATATCAACATCCCTTTTGCTGAAGCTTTAGCCCAAATGCCCAGTTATGCGAAATTTATGAAGGAGATTTTATCAAAGAAATGCAAACTGGAAGATTTTGAAACTGTAGCCTTAACTGAAGAGTGTAGTGCAATTCTCCAAAAGAAACTACTGCCAAAGCTTAAAGATCCTGGGAGTTTCTGCATACCCTGTACCATTGGAGAGTGTGAATTTGAAAAAGCCTTATGTGACCTTGGTGCAAGTGTGAATTTGATGCTATTATCCATCTACAAGAAGCTGGGATTGGGAGAAGTGAAACCAACTACCGTGTCACTGCAACTAGCAGATCGTTCAATAAAGTATTCACGTGGAGTCCTTGAAGACGTGCTAGTAAAAGTTGATAAATTCATCTTCCCAGTGGATTTCATAGTGCTTGACATGGAAGAAGACTAAGAAATTCCTATTATTCTTGGGAGACCATTTCTTGCAACTGGACGAGCTCTAATTGATGTGCAGAAGGGAAAGCTAACTTTACAGGTTCAAAATGATCAAGTATCTTTCAATATTTTTAAAGCTTTTCCATATGAAGATAATATCTGTTATAGAGTAGACACATTGACCAATTGCATGAAAAATGTAATGCATAAAACCTGCATAGAAGAGCCATTAGTGGTAGGAATGGTTGATGCATCAAAGTCTACTGATTCTAAAATCCTGAAGCAGATTAATTGCCTTGAGGTAAACCACGGGCAAAGATTGAAAGAATACAATGACAGTGCATTCAAGACCATCAAAACTGTCATCACGCTCGAGAAGCCAGCTGGTAAGTATAAAAGAAAAAGAAAAGAAAAGAAAAAGAAAAAGAAAAAGAAAAAAGAAAAGAGAATAAAGCAATAGGTTAGGACTTTGTCTAGCTAAAGACGTTAAAGAAGGGCGGCTGCTTGGGAGGCAACCCAAGATTTCTTTCTCTTCTCATTTCTTTTCTTATTTAAGCACACATCGCACAGCATTTTTCACTCACAATTTCAGCTTTCATCATTTTCATCATGGAGGAATGCCTTGTAAAGCTTAAGAGCAGATTCCCTACTCTTCCCAAAGATGTGCTCAGGAAAATCTACAACTGTCGACTTGAAAGAATGAGGGCATTTAAGCGTTTGGGTCTTCCCGAGGACATACGCTGGATTATTGAAGCTAAGGTACGTTTAGCAGGTGAGTTTAATGAATCATTTGTTAGACGTCTGCCAGGTATGGGAAGAAGTTCTTACTCTAAAAAAAGAAGAGCTAAAAGAATGAGAGTCTGTCATAAGTGTGCAAGGTGGAACTGTAATAGGCTCTGTAGGAGTAAAGGAATGATTTCAGTAAATCGAGAGGACAAAATCCGATTCATAAAGGATGGACTGAGTAAAGAGTCATTGGATAATATTATTCAGACTCTTGAGACGCATCCTAGCGGAGATGTTCATGTTGTCCTTCTTGATTTAATGAACTTATTCCATACAGAAAAGGAGCGCTACAGTCTTGGGGATCTGATTGTAAAAGACCCTGTTTGCCAGTTTATAAGAAAATTGGATGGGAAGCAAATCCTCGGCTCATAGAAGCCGTTTAAGCCGTTACTGAACGAAAAATCAGAGGAAGATGTGAGCCACAATCACAACTACTGTACATATGTTTGTCTGCTTTACGTTTCCTTTATCTTTTTATCTTTACAGCTGCTTTTTAACTTTTCGTACATTTATCTTCTTTTTAAGTTTACCTTTTCAGCATCTTTTTGACTTTCTTTACATTCCGTATTTTACTTTGTTCAGGCCATTATTACACTTGTCAGTTTTGTACAGTATTTTTCTGATATTATCTGATTTGCGTGATCTCTTTGTTTCTGCTTTTGTATTATAAGAATGCATTTCAGCAATCACACTTTGCAAAATGTCTGAGAGCGAGAGTAAAGAGGAGGAAGAGATCGAAAAACCATCAAAATGTGGACTTAAATCTATCTGTGTTTTTGGTGAATCTTTTGCTGGAAAGAATGTAGAATTTCTGCTAGCAGCAACTGAACTTGGTCATGCATTAGCTGCTAGAAAGATTGCCTGTGTGTATGGAGGAGGGCTTCATAGCTTAAAAGGAAGTGCAGCAATTTCTGCCAACACTGGAGGAAGCAAAATACTGAGTATCCTTGTGAATGGTTTAGATGATAAGAAATACGCCATCGGTAAAACAGTAAAGGTTTCAAACTTGCCTCAACGTATAGGATGCATGCTTTACACTGCTCAAGCCTTTATTGCTTTACCTGGTGGTTTAGAAACATTAGATGGAATTTCCAGCATTGCATATTGGATTAACTTGAACTTTCATCAGAAGCCAGTAGGTTTATTGAATGTTAATGGTTTTTATGATATTTTGCTGTCTTTTTTAGATCAAGCTGTGGAACAGGGATTCATACCCCAAGCGACTCGTCGTGCCATAATGTCTGCCTCAACTGCTGATCAGCTGATTGACCAATTGCAAAGCTATACACCTAAACCAGATCCATCAGTGAAAAAGAAAGATTGGCAATCTCCAACCAGCAGTCAGAAGCATGAGCCCGACACCACTCTCCGGTTGTAACTTTCTTTACTCTTGGTTTTACTCCCAAAATTTCTTTTATGTGTGCGTTGTTTATGCATTTCCTTTTAATAAGTCCTTTTTGCTACTCTGTTGAAGACATTGGGGACAATGTCTACATTAAGTGTGGGGGGGATTACAACAAAAAAAAAAAATTATTTTTATTTTCGTAGGTTTTTTTGGTAGTAGAACCATGAGATTCATTATAAAAAAAAGGGGGGATGGCTGAGTAAAGAGCTTTTTACTCTTGATACGCATCCAAAAAAAAATTATTAAAAAAAATATATATATATATATATTTTCCTGCTTATTAGGTTCTTTTCAATAATTTTAAAAGATTTCATAGCATGATTGAACAACTTTCTTACTTCCTAGGATTGATAGATTTTGCAATGGATTTTGAGTTGGATTGAGTTGGAAACCTCTAACCGTGAGATTTTGAGCCTATTTGTTGAATCAATATTATATTTCTTGCGTGTGATATTCACCTGTTAAGTTGTCACTCTAGAACTTGCATGAAATCTGGTTGAGATTACAATTTACATGCATACTCAGATATGATAAAGGCATTTTTTTTTCCTCAGTTTGAACTAAATAGCCAACCCTGCAGTTTTACCATTGATAAACCCCTTTGAGCCTGATTAACCGTTTCTTTACTTTAACCTATTAATATGTCATTTAATGAAATATCAATTGTCTTTACTTAACCCTAGGGATTAGTAGAGCATTTGAATTTTTGAAAAATGGATTTTTGACAAAGTGTGGGGGAATATGTATTATTAACTTCAAAGTTGCAAGGGTTTTTATTCAAAAGAAAAAAAAAAGAAAGAAAAAAAAAACTAAATAAAAATAAAAATAAAAAAAAAGAGAGAAATTGATGAGAATCATGGGCTGCTATGTTAAGATAAAATTATTTAGAGATTACCCATGTTTTAATTGCTCTATTAATTTCTCTCCTTACTTCAGCCTTTCATATCCCTGTTTTATCTTTCCTTTACCTTGGCCTCATTACAACCCTTAATAAGACCTTTTGATTTGAAGTGTGCATGTAAATCAGGTAGTGGAGATTGAGAATTTATGCAAGCCTATGGTAGTGCAATCTTTAATAGGATGAATTTGAGTGAAACACTTGCCAATAAACATTTGAGAGAGGAAGAGTTCCAGTGATTATATCAATCTGATTCAATCCTTCTCAAATGAAGTTGCAATTTCTTTTTGATTTTATATGTCAAGATTTGTTGATTCATGAATGCTATGATATCTTTGTACTTTAATTATCTTTCTTATGTTTTTCTAACTATCTCATGGGTAGATTAGTACTAACATTAGCATTAGTATTAGTTTTCTTTTATTTTGTGTTTGTCCGAGGACGTCCAAAAGCTAAGTGCGGGGGAATTTGATACGTAAAATATTTACATACTTATTTTCCCTTGTATGATGCATTTTTGGATGTTATCTTGTTAAATTAAATAAATTTAGTTGCATTTGGTGAATGGATCTTGAATTTGAGATGAAAACAAATATTTTAGATAATGCTGTAATCCGACACTGTTTCAGGTTTTAGGCCATATCTGGAGTTATGGATGTCCGATTGGGCTGTTCTTTATATGGATGGAAAGCTAAGAAGAAGCCCTAAAACTTTCATGTTTTAAGAAAAGCCCAGTTCGGGACCTAAGGATCTCAAATTCTGCTTGGAAGATGAAACAGTGATTCTGACGGAATCTGACATATGGCTACTAATCTAATCACAACTTGAGCTAGATATGTCCAAATTAGGAGTTCTTTATATGCAAATTGAAGAAAAGATCCAGCCCTACAACTCCTATGTTGACATAAAGATGTAAATCAGCCATTTCGGTGGTCAAAAGTTGCCAACAAAGTGAAACAAATTGTGCTGCGAAAATAAAAAATGTTGGCTGCGTGTGATTGGTAGCAACTTGTCAAATTGGATGGCTTGCAGCTGGTTTATTTACCTATAAATAGGTGGAAGTAGAGAGCATTCAGGATTCCAAGCATTGAATCATTCATTCATGCATCTTAGATAGTAGTTTAGTTTATTTTTAGTTCTTGTTTGCCTCCTACATGGAAGGCTAGGTTCTCCTCCTACATGGATGGTTCTACCTCCTAATGGATGGATAGTATTTTCGTTTTTATGCATTTGTAATTATATCCTTATGTTCTCCTCCTACATGGACGGTTCTACCTCCTAATGGATGGATAGTATTTCTATTTTCATGCATTTGTAATTATAATTTTGTGTTCATGAATGTGATGATGTTTTTATTCTATGTTTGTGTTTAATTTCATTATGTTCTAATTTTATCTTCCTAGGGTGATGGCGTAACTTGATAATAACGGATTGAATTCTAGTTTATTGAAACTAATTTCATTTTTATTTCCTAGATTGAGTTTTAATTATTGCTCTTAATGCTTTCGATTGATTGGCCACCTTTTGAATGAACTCAATATGCATGTTGAGACCGGAAGGAGATACATGTGTGTAGAACCTATAATTGAAACCGTAAATTGCATATGAAATAGGAATATATTCATATGGTTTATGTAGTCTTAATGAGTTCCATAAATCCTAATGCATGATTAGTTGTTGCAATTCACATAGGAATATAGTGAATTGACAATTAATTATAGAATTACTTGACCTTGGAAGAGGCTAGTAATTAATTTAGGGAAACTCGACTATCAATTAAGGAAGTTAAAATTGGATTAGTGTAGATAGATGATTCAATCCGAAATTGTTAAGTGAAATCTGATCCCTAGGTCTTTTAATCATCTTCATCCTTACTCGAATTGCATTCATATTTATTTTAAGCATTCTTTGCATCAATCCTTATTTTGGTACTTAATTCTCCAATTTATCGATTTACCAAATAGTGTTGAGATTATGAATTTTGGTACTTAGTGAAACAATCCTCGTGGGAACGATACTTACTCATCACTTTATTACTTGTTTACGATAGTGTGCACTTGCGCTAATTGATAAACCATTTCACACGTAACAGTATTCATCCATGAATCGATTGGTCAATTGATTCTACAGAGCTTCTATATATGCCCTATCACATAATAACTGTGTCATCTACCTCCCCTATTTCTCTCTTTAACCATTTGCATGCCTTTAACCTTTCATCTAACCACTTTAAGCTTTCATCTTCATTACAAAATCTATCCAAATACATCATTTAAGACCTTTGCTAATCACTATTAATATCATCCAATGCATCACTATTAACATTAAAACCCTGATCTAAGCAATATCACATAAATCTTCTAACTACAAAAAGTTCCATCCTCATTTTAAAACTCTCATCCATCACCATAAATCTTTTATAAACATATTATGATCATTAATCGTATGGGTAAGAAGAGTATGGCATCAAAATGTCCTCGTACTGAATTAAACAAAAGGAAGGGAAAAACTGCTAGTTCATCATCCTAACCCTTTCCATTTGCTGATACAGTTCCTGAACAGGTGTATTACTTTGAGGTAACTGCATTTGAAAGATTCCTAGAGTGCATGTCTAAAGAGATAAAGCCTAAAAACTTTTAGGATACCAGATTTATATGAAATGAAAACTTGGAGATATATTTTTTATTAATATTTATCCTAGCCTAGTATACTAGTTTTATGCAAATTAAAAGAAAAGTGGCTAAGAAAGCTTGCTAAAATTGATAACCAATGTGAAAGGTGAAAGATTTTCTGTTGTATGCATAAAATAGTTGTCATTTTTTATATGGGTGCTAATCAACCTTTCATTAGTGTTGGGAACATTGCAGATTATTCCAAGGCTATTGCTATAAGATTGTTTTAGCTCCGCTCTTGGCAAAAAATTATAAAAACTAAGTTGTTGATCATAGGATTATCCATGAAAGATAGAATTTTGCACTATACAATTGTAAAGATCATCCTTCTAAAGTAGCACAATTTTACTTAGATTGATAATCATGAACTATTCATGATGCTGGCCATGAGGCAAAACATACTAATTAATTTTCCCTATTGTATCTTGCTCTACATGCATTCTTATGTCAATAGAGATTTCTTTCCTTATGGGATGATCTTTACTGAGCTATTTAAAGTCTCTGGGATTTGACTTGATACAAAAGCCATGAAAAAATTTAAAGAATCTAAGAGATTGAAAACCAAATATATGAAACAAATATCCTTTCAAAAGATAAAAAAGGTTTGATGATTTATTAAGAGAGGCGATACAGTTGAAGAATTTAATATACGTACTTTATAGGACCATATTACTGCAATACATTAGGAAGCTTGAAAAGAGTTGAAATCCTACATTAAGTATCAATTCAAAAAGCTCAAAGGAAAGCTGAACATTGTTGAAAAGGAAAAGGATAATTCTACTGAAGAAGGAGAGGCATACTTCCTTTAAGCAGAAATAAGGAGCAAAGGAAAGCAAAAGGCTACTTCTTTAGATGAGGAAGTCGAAGAAGAAGGAGACTTTAAAGCAATTCTTTTAGATAATGAAGAAATTAAGGAAAATACAAATAATATGATAGATGATTAGATATAATTATTTCCTTAGCCCTTTTATCCCTTTAGGACTTATCTTTATGTTTTAGACTACTAGACTTTTTGATTGACTTTTGGATACTTTACTTGCTGATTTACTAGATTTTATGGATATTATTTGTATCGTGCTGATATTATTTGCTACATTATCATTGATAATTTACTAGTTCTTTTTATTATTTTGCTTTTTGATTGATACTAAAAGGGGAAGGAAAGTACGAGTAGGAGGAAATCTTGAAATTAAATGCATATTTTAAAAGGGAATGTTTTAGTTAGAAGAAGTCATTATATGAAGAATTTGATTTAATTTTGAAATGGTTTATCATAATCAAAATGGGAGATTTTTGACCTTAGGCCCCTTAAGAAGGTTTTAATGATAACAATATATTTTGATTTTCTTGGATTTGGCAAATGATCAACTTAAATCCCAATATAAAAAGTGAAGATTGAAAGAGATTAAAGATTGAAAAACAAGAACATTATTGACTTAATTAGGATCGTAGGATAAATTTGTATAAGAGGAATTCATATAAAAAATGGTTTAGGTTTTTAATGAAAAAAAATGTTAACCATTAAGTTAAATCTCATGATAAAAGCTTTTAAAATAAGGTTGGAATGTTTTCAAGAAACAAAATCATGTTTCAAAATGTTTTTCTTTGAAAAACAGGAAGTAAATTGGTTGACTAATCGATTCTAGGCATTCAAAAAGTAAATTGGAATACCTAAATTGATCGACTAATTGATTCCAAGCATTTAAAGAGCATACTAGATATCTTGAATTGATTTTGAGGGTCTTGAGAGCAATCAGGGCCAAATGAATCATTGACTAATCAATTTGGTGTTTTAACATTTAAAAATTAAGTTTCTTGAATTGATTGATGAACTCATTTATCGCCTTGTAACTTTTATTCAAAATTAAATTTTCAATGAGACAAAATCAATTGATCAATTGATTCTGCATGTCTGGAGCCAAACCAAGCTCCTAGTGAATCAATTGACTAATTGATTCACTATGTGTTAAATTCAATTATATAGCTAGGTGCATTAATTGACCAATTGATTCACCATAGCTTTTTCAAAAATTTGAAAGTAGCCTAAATTGATTGACCAATCGATTCACAAAGTGCCAACTATCCTATAACGGCTATATTTTCTATGTAATGGACTTTTTAACTCTCTAACCTCTATATAAAGGCTTTATTTTGATTTGAAAACATAAAAACATGCTATCACTGTTACATGGACATAAGAACTTCATTTTTCTCTCTCATCTAAACTTAAAAATCCTCTGAGCCTAACTGATTAAATTTCTCTCATTAGCTATTCATTGTGTAATCTAACTTTTAGAGTTTGTGAGCTATTTTCTTGATTCCAAATATTCATTTATTGTATATTAGGGTGAGGTATTTTTAGAAACATCAAAAGTGTTGAATCTTTTGATAGATAAAGGCTTTGAAAGAGGATTTTTAAAGGGATTATACAAGAAAGCAAAAATTTGTACTGAGATTTCTTTAAGTGTCCTTAAACTTGAAAAGATAGTGAATTTGACTTGAAAATCTAAGTCAGAGAGGCTTGGTAGTGGATATACACCTTGGAGTATTGGATTTTCAAGGCTGGAACTACTATAAATAGTATTGTTTGAATCTCTTTCTCCCTATTTCTCTATTTGTTTATATTATGCTCTATTTTTTTCTTTTGATAAAATTTGTTGTTATGTTATGGTTATATCAAGTTGATTCTTACCTCATTTCTTGAATCACTTATTAGTTATTTATCAAAACTGAGTACTTTGCTATTATTTTGCAAAAAATTTTATACCTAATTCACCCTTTTTTGGGTAAAATATTGAATAACAAAAAAGACATTGATTATTTACTAGAAATTGACAGCTTAGATAATAAGATATTAGTTTTTAGTAAGAACCATTGTGGAATTCCAAATTATCACATCAATTATGTCATAAATAACTAATGTCTTAAAGTTTCTAAGTAAGATGACATTGTTTTCATGTAGATATTTATTTTTTAGTTAATAATTGATCTCCAAAGGAAAACAATGTCATTTTGATAACTTCTCCCTTTAGCACGAGATAAAAATAAAATGAGTAAGGTATTGACACTAATTGCAAAATTTATTGTGTAGATTTTTTTCCCTAGAAATAATTTTTTATTTGATAAGTACACTCACTATTCAACTTTAAGATGATTCTCTATAATTCTATATTTATACTCATTAATTATTTTGTAAGATTGGAACTTTGTTAACTCATTGCTAAATCTGTGAGGTTTTGCACTCTGTGAAAAATGAAAACAGAAATGTTAGTATTTGCTTGGTTTTGATTTTGTGTTTGTACTTGGAATTTAGTTTTTAGTTTTATAATTAACTATATTTTATTGTCTATCACTTTGATATAAAGTTTATAAGTTTGTATAGGTAAGAAATTTAATTTCATCTTCTTTGACATTTGGTGGTATTATTTACTATTTATTTATATAAAATATATAATATCATACATAAGTGTTTAATGAATGCTCACTATATTTGTAAGTATTGGATTCAAGAGTATTGTTTTAGGGAGTGCGAATATCATATATTAAGCAACAAGTATTAAGATAGATTTAACTAAACACCTTTCTCTGATTATGGCATTGGATTTAACTTTCCATTATTCTCGCACTTTTATTATTCAACTTATTTTTATATTCATTGAAATTGGTATTCTTTAGTATCTTAGAAGATGTTGATTTTTATTTTTTAGTTAGGATGTTTTGTAAGGAGGAACACATAGGAAATAGGGAAGGATGAGATTAAGATAAGGTGATCTATAAAGAAGAATACATAGGGAATAAGGAGGATTTGAGAAAGAGGAACATGAGGAGGTGGTTAGAGTTGGGATGATAAGACATATCATGCCATTTATATTGGTAAATTGACATGATATTTAAGACATTTAATGTTGGCTTTTTTTTAACAAAGAATTGATGTATAATGTTATTTTTCATGATGCTTCAAATGAAACCACATTGATTATTTTTAATAAAATAATTGACATTGTTATTATTGTTTATAATGATTATAAACTTGACGTTAAAATTAATTTATAACAAGACTCAATTAGACATCAATTGAATGTATATTTGCAGTTTTATAGAAACGAATGTAGGGAAATAAAATGTGGATTTGCTTACCAATTCATTAGAATTTCAAGTCATAATCAAATCATTGCTCTTTACTTTTTGCCGGCCAATTGCTCAAGTTAACAAATCTTCATAGTCATAAATTCCAAACAATATTAGTGTGTTCCCACATTTGGGTTAGGATCAACGAGACTCTCTTCGTAGTGTGATATATTCCATTTGACATTTCCATTAGCTTAAACACATAAAAAATATCACACAACCAAATTAAAAACAAATACCCATATTCAAATACAATAATGAGACAAATAGAATACCATGAACTAGTCATGATGGAAAGAGATAAAACCTAAAAAATTTACACTAATAAAATTTTGCTAATAAAAAAAATCTAATATTGATTTAAGTGTATTATCTAAGGTTGGTAATGAATTGAGTTAATCTTAGTTCAAATTCAGCATGTTTTATTTCATTTTTTTAACACATGCTCGATTCGAGCTAAATTTTTTAACTTAATTTCTACTCAAATTAAGTTTATGAGTAGCTCAATTAAATTAGTTAACTTAAATCAATTATAATAATAAAGTATTTTTATTGACAATTTAATAGTTTAAAAATTTTTGAAAAGTGAATATATTTAGAAACTTAACCATGCAAAATAAATAAAAATAGAAAATTTTAAACTTAGTATTATTATTATACTATTACTCATAGAGAAATAAGCATAGATGTTAAGAGAAGTTACTTAGGGTCTCCGGCGCATTAAGATTTTAAATTATTTGAAAGAATCAAACTTAAAGTTATTTACTTAATTAGTTGATTTACAAAACAAAATTAACAAATCATCTATTAAATTTTTTCCTTTGATTTTCACTCTTCTGATAACATAAAATTAATGTTCCACTAATCCAAAATTATTCATCATTGCTAATCTAATTTTTTATATTTTTACTTAAAATAATATTTAAAATATTTATAAAGTGTATTAAAATAATATATTTTTCATAAAAATATATTATTATAGATATCAGAATATAATTTTGTAAATTTTTTATTTTAAAATATAACATATATTGTAATATATATGTATTTATTCTTTATTTTATATATCTAAGTATCAAGTATATAAATAAATTAAGTTTCTCTATCAGTTGCTTGACTAATTGAAATAATAAGTCAAATGATTCAACTTATAAATTGCTCATTTATCTGACTATAACAAAATCAAACATATAGTGATGACACCTATGTTAATGACACTTTCTTCGTCATTGATGTATGACATAAAGCATTGGTGTCAATTTTTTTTTTAGAAATTTTATATTGATATTAATATCGTTGGCATAGAGTAAATTTTTTTTTTAAAAAGTAACATTTTACCAGTGACAACTTCATTGGTGTAATGCATGTTTTTTTAAAAAAGAAAGCTGCATGTATTTTAATGACATTGTCATTAGTATAGGATTTATGGATAACCAAGTAAATTGGAACATTCACTTATGTGTTAGAACATTTATACCAATCATATTATTGTCACCAAAAGGTTGCTTGAGAAAATAGGTTGCCAAGGTTAGTGCCAATTACTTAAGAGCTTTATATTGATGACATTATCATTGTTGTGGAATTTTTTATAAAATTTGAAAATTAAAATTATATATATATTGATGATGTTGTCGTTGCTATATAATGGACGAGAAAATTAGGTACTACAAGTTGATACTAGCTATTCGAATCCTATACTAATGACATTGTCATCCTTTTAGGATTTCCTAGAGAATTTTGAAATTAAATTTTTACCTTATACAAATGATAATGACTGAACTTCTCCTATACCAATTGATAATCAATAAAATGTCATACATATATGCTTGCATTTTAACTTTTGATAGAATGCCATTTTTGCCATTATCAAAATGTGAGAAGAAGGTTTGGGGGGCGGGAACTAAAATCTTTGAGTTATTTTTGTGCATGTTTTCTCATTCATTGTTATCCTTCTATTATTGTTTCTCATAAGTTACTACAATGATTTTGTAAAATGGCTAGATTCACTGCTATTATTTCCCTGCCATTGTTTCTTTCTTCTTTCTTTATTCTTACATTGATCATATAACTGTTGTTTTTTTAATTGTTTTTATATATATTTAGTCATTTTTTCATTGAAATCTTCTGTTGGTTTGGGACCTTTTTAGTAGAATTAAAAAAAATATGAGAGAATTAGAAGCAAGAGGAGTGGACTTAAGTGAAATTTGCATTTTAGTAATAGAAGTGTTAATTTTACTTTTTATTGATCAAACATAACACAATCTACATGAAACTAACTTTATATGTTAAAACTTCTAGCAAAAAAAAAAAAAAAAACTTTATATGTTAAAACAAATCTTTGTTTGATTTGAATTGTGTCACGCATGTAAAAAAGGTTTAAAACGATATAATTGTAAGTAGCAATGGTATTTGTTGGATTCTTGGATTTGATTTTATACATTCTATTTCAGTTATAAAATTAATATCATTTTGGTGATTTCTATTTATATTATACAGAATAATTTTTTTTTTTGTGATTTCTATTTACATTTTACTTTAATTGTAATATTTTTATAAAAATTGTAATTTGTTACATGAAATTTGTAATATTTTAATAAAAGCTTATATGTATTTAAAGTATGATATTGTAAATTTTTTATTCTAAAATATGAAACATAAACAAGAAAATTGTAAATAATGAAAAATAAATTAATGAATCTAAACTTAAAAAAAACTTATAAAATTATAAAATTGAAACAAAAAAAATATAAATAATGGGAATACATGATTTTACAAAAACACCTATATAATTGATACCAAGAAAATTATAAATAATGGAAAGGCATAATTTTATAAAAAACTTATAAAGTTTATACGTATTTAAACTTAAAGTAAGAAAATTATAAATAATAGAAAGATATAATTTTAAAAAATATTGTAGATAATGGAAAGACATAATTTTAAATTGAAACTTATAAAATTTATAAAAAAACTTATAAAATTGAAACAAAGAAATCTCAAACCAAGAAAGAAACATATAAAATTTAAAAATTAAAATAATGAAAAATAAGAAATAATTATGAATAATGGAAATATAGAATTTTAAAAATTAAAGTAACAAATATATAAAAATGTAATTAAGGGAAAATATTAAATAATTACTACTTTGAGATAAATTAAGAAAACAAAATATTCAATAATAGAAATTTAGAGTAAATTTTAGCTAAAGTAATGAATAAAGTGAAATTATTATGAATAAATTTCATATAAAGTATTCATTTTTTTTAAAATTTGTATGATTTGGTGATATTTGTAAAGCACCCGACCACCCATCAGGGACACCTATAACACATTCTTAGGGTTCAAACCCAATTAATGCTAGGATTTAGGTTACATCCAAATGATGACTCACAAGCATTGATTATCATTTAACTAAATGTTTGTATTAATTTATTTATGTTGTTTAACATTCTGATAATTCTGCATACTAGTTATAGATTAGTTGCTGCATTTACCTATGGTCCTGATAAGAACGTTATCAACAAAAAGAGGTTTGTAAGGAATTCAAGAATATTATTAAGAGAAAAAGGTCATGTAAAAATGTTATAAAGAGAGATAATACTTTTACATACCCATAACACAAGTAGTCAATGAATTTAATGTGTATCTAATGATATTGAAGAAAAGGTGCAAACAACTAGTATTCATAGGTGATTGTCTTCATAATATCCTCAAAGCAATTCCTTACTTTTATATTCATCACAATTAGTTTTATTCTCAAGGCTATCATCAACAAACCCTTATAAAAATACTTTCTTTTTCTTGCTTCTAATACTCGTAGATTCACTCCTTAAAATAGAACTTTGCTTTCATTTAGGGTTTTGGTTTGTATATTTATAGGCATTGGTATTATAATACAAGTTTATTATTGTATATCTTTTGCCATTTTATTTTATATATTGCATTTTTTAGTTTCATTTAGTAGCATAGTTAATATAACAATATTAATTATAAAAATATTTTGGAATAATGTTTACTATTGATATTGCTAAAAAAAAGAATTTATATTTGTAAAAATTTAAGCATTTTCCATAAAAAATTGGTTATATTAATGAAGGATTACCATGTCACATGAATGTAACTGACTAACACTCTTCCAATGACAAATGTCATTAGCATATTCTAATTTACTATGACAATACATGTCGTCAATATAGAATCCTATAGTCACACCCTAATAGCAAAGACTTAGTTCCATTGACATTATCATCAGTGGATACCAATAATGACAACCTTTGTACTTATACTAATGACAATTATTATTGGTATAGTCTATTTTCCTTGTAGTGTCTCATGAGCTTAAATTATTAAGTCAAAATTTAAATTGAGTTAAGTTATTCACAAATTAGCTTAACTTCCTATTGCTCTAGTAAGTGTAGTGCTATTCTAGCTAGATGAACTTAATCCAAGAATTTTTTTTATTACAAAATACTTGAAAATATCACGAGTATTTAATGGTTAGTTTGAATCTACGATCATTTTTTTTCACATTCCATTAATGAAAATTTTAAATTTGAATTTTAGTGTAACATTTTTTTTATGGTATAAGAATTGTTTTGCGTAGGTCTTTTTAGGTGGGAGAATTGTGCATTTTCATTAAATCTCAATTAATTCAAAGTGTTTTTCAAAAAAAAGGAAAAAGGCAAAGTATTACAACTTTGATTATCAAATTTCATCTTATAATCATAGCCCTAATTATCTCTTGCTGAGCTTGGGTTATTAATTAACTATCTTACGTAGTTATAAAAATTTTTAAAATCAATTTAAGATTTGTTTATTTTGTCAAAAATTACTTTTTGCAATTCACATATATATCGGTGAACAAATACACTATCTAGCTTGTAATTAAAAAATAATATATATAGTTATGATAATTGAGGAAAGTAATTTTTTTTTAAATAAAAGAAGTTTTTTTTCTCAAAACTCTTAATATAAATAAAATATTTTTCTTTACTTTAATATTTTACAACCATATTTTATGAAAAATATTTTTCATTAAAATAAATAAAACTTTATTATTATGTAGTTTTTTCTAGGGTGAAATGCAATTTACCCTCTGAACTATGGAGTATGTGCAAAAAAGTTTGATTTCAAACTAAGGACAATTTAATGTCTAAATTATGATTAGTATGCAAATAACCCCCTAATATTGAATTGCAATTTAATTTGAAAAGTGTAGCAGCCTAATATTCTTCTATTTCTTTTCTTTCACCAATGTTTTTTTTTTTGGTCATTCTTTCTCTTCAAGACATCATTGTCTTGAGCCCAAAAATCTTTTGTTTCCATTTTTACTAATTTACAATTTTTTTGTTTTCTTTTTTACTATAAAATTCTAATATATGAATTTTTTAGTTGCCTCTTTTCTTTATTTTAGTATAAAACTTTAGGTGATTAACTATTTATATTTCAAACCAATTATATTTTTATATAATAATTTTGTGGATTGAAAAGATTTGTATAATTATATTATGAACTGATTATATTTTAAATCAATTATTTTTTTATTTTTATATAATCTTCAAAAAAAAAAAAACTCAATTGTATTCAAATTTCTTCAAAATAATTGGTATAGAAGTTAATGACAAAAGAAATACATAGTATAATTGCATCCAAAAATAACATTGCGCATAAGAATATACAATTAGGTAAGATATGAACTAAAAAGTTGAAAAAAATTATATTTTGGACCTTGTGTCACTACCTTGAACCAACATATACAGTAAGCTCAATATCATTATATTGTTTGTTCAATTCTTAAGAAAGAACAAATAACTTCAATACTTGGACAGGTCATAATTGTGGCAAATTGCAACATTGAAATATTCTTTTGCATAATAACATAGCTTTTTACAATTTGAAAAAACTAAAAATGAAGATATAAGAGTTTTATGGTAAAACAAAAGAGAAGAAACAAACTAAAAATAGAGATATTAGAATTTCATAATAAAGAAAAAATTGTGAATTAATGGAAGAAGAAATAAGAGGTTTTTTGATCGAAGGTGATGATATCTTGAAGAGAGAGAATGGAAAGAACATTGGTAAAGGGAAAGAAAGAGAGGATTAGGGTGCTACTCCTCTCAATTTGTATCATAACTCAATGTTCATAGATTAATTGTACACTAATCATGGCTTAGTTATTAAATTGTCCTTAATTTGAAATTAGTGACCTTTTTCTCACATACCTTATAATTTAGGAGGATAAATTGCATTTTGCACTTTTTTTATGTTGATTATCATGTAATTTAGGTTTCATCACAAAAACAAGTAGTTATATACACACACATATATCCAATTCTTATATTCCTATACTACTAACAATGGAGTGTTTTTTTTTTCCAGACTAGCCATTTTATCAATTTTTTTATTTTTTAAAAAATTATGTGCTCCTATTTAATTAACTATTCTATTTACTGAACTTCTCTTTATATGCATTTTTTTTAATAATGTCTTATATTTTTTAAACTATCACATTATTTTATAGTTTATGCATTGGTTTTTTGTTTACTTCATTACATATTTTATTTTTTTTATTCTTATTATTTATAACTTAGGCATCAATATCATTAAGTAGTTTATATATGTATCGATGTATGATTGCAAAATAGGTATAACAAATTACATTTTAACACTTTTGTAACAAATTTTTTTATTACATAGATATTATTCTTATTCTAATGACATAAAAATAATAATCATATATATATGAATACACAGATGAAATACTAATATTATGAATTTTTGTACTTAAATTTTATATCTAAATGTTTGTATTACTAACATATTATATTTAGTGTTAACAAAACAATTTTTATATATTGATCAAATTTTTAATAAAACACGATTGTATGGACTAAATAGCTAGTTAGTCTTAAGAAAAAGGCCAAGTGATTTCACTAGTTGCTAGGATTTGACCCAAATTTTAATTATCATGAATTTATTATTATTTCCTTTCGTAAATGATTCTCTATCCAATTTGAATTAGGATTCTTTTGTTGAGTAAACTTTTAAAGTCCATAAATACATTGTATTTTGGTAAAAATAATTTCTCTAAAGAGATCACTAGATGAGATGTGAGAAAAATTATATTTATAATCTCATTATTTAAAATTTCATAATATACTTTTATTATGTTGGTGAACTTTTTTAGAATGAGAAGTATATATACTAGCAGGTATTTTCATAGATGTATTTAAGGTGTGAATTTGATAATTATACCATTTATTATCTTTTTGTAATTTCTTTGAATTAGTGGATTTATTTTTCATTTTTGCTTGTGGAATAGATTAATAGTCAAAGCATATTAAATATCCCTACCTATTGATTTATTACTGCTTTGATCTTCACTTATGGCAAATATGCAAAAATATATTTGTGAAATCTTCCTTTAATATTGGCCTTTAATTGCAATATGATCAAGAGGAAATAAAATAAATATAATTAATATTATTAGCATAATAATCTATAAATATTTGCCATATGAAACATAAGATTTCTCATCAATATATTAGGAAATCCTGAAAATAGGCCTTCTGACTAATGAATTGGGGAATCCTTCTTTTAGCAATCTCTTAATCTATGTGTAGAGTAGGTCTTACCAATAGGGCAAAAAACCTTAGACTTATGAGATGTGAAGTAGGGACTTTTTATATATTATGCAATCCAGGTCTTGGATTTTTTCTATCACAGGATCCAAATCTATTTATTAGTATTAGGCCAGGTACCCATATGCCTATATAAAATTGTCACACATAAATAGGGCTTCATTAACAATAATTTTTTAATTAATAAATTATGTATAGTTCTTAAAATATTAACAAAATATGCTCTTGCATCATCACAATCATCCGTGAAATTTACCAAACATTAGGATGGGTTACATTTATTTAAGAAAATAGGTAAGTTTTGTTTTTGAAATCAAATACAAAATGTTATTCCAAGATTAACAGTTTTCTTAACATTAGTCGTAACACTTTAGTGATACTATGTGAACGTCGATAATATTTGGGACTATCTAATTATGCTCCCTAATTCGCCATTGCATACATCATGATAAAATGGCTATTAAGGTCGTATTTACAAGCAACACAAAGCAAATTATAGAAATATTTTTTTAATTAAATTATAGCAAGATTGTCTTAACAAAATCACTGCTCATGTCATTAAATTTCAACCAATAATACCTTTAAGGTTAATTAGTGGTGCAGTAATACAAGTAATACATAATATTATGTTATATATTTTTTTTAATTTCAGGGTTCAAATTCAAGATATTAAATATGTATTAACTACCATACTACTTTTCTATTATAAACAATAAATATTTAAATACGATGTTTCCTTCATAATAAATTTAGACTACACGATGTCCTTGCTTCGTGATTTTTTCTCATTATTTATTTATTTGTACTATTTTTGCATTATATTTTTTACTTTCATCCACATCTAATTTAATAAAAGAATAAATAAGAAGTGATTTTACCGTGAATTTAACCGTCTTTATTAAATATAATTGCGTCCAATAGGAATATGGGGTAGATTTATTGTTTATTTACGGTTAAGTAAAAATTTATTGGAATGAAATTAAGGAGCATCTTAAAGTACAAAGACATTCACATGGGAGGCATTTGAGACAAACTATATAAATATACCGTTCCCAATAAACCTTTCAACCCATTTTGCAGTCTCATGAAGTGCACCACTGAACTCCATAAAATACCACATTATTTCTACATTATTACTAACCTCTAACAACTTCCACACAATCTCACAAACTGTCACAAGAACACTCAGTTATTCCCAATATTACCTCAACAACATTTTTACTATCATTTTAGATCAAAACCAATTTATCGGGGAAATTGTAAACCACTGCAATATCATTTTCTCAATATAAATGAGGTAAATTTATTGCTAATTGTTAGTTGATATTGCTTCACAAGACCCTCTCTTCAACACATTACCGCCTTAATCAGTCAGGTATAATTCTGCTCCCAATCTTGGCTTTGCCATTGCAAGCAGTGGCTTAGCAAGAGAAATATCATCTTTGGACTCAGCAAGATCAACGCCTAACTCCTCGGGCAGTGCACTCCAACTGAATCCATGAAGCAACCTAGCAAACAGCATAGCAGTCATCTTAGTCCCCAGCATAACTCCTGGACAGCCTCTTCTTCCAGTGCTAAGAGACAATATGTTCAAATCTGGGTCTGCCAAACTCACATCAGAGCCGTCACTCTTCAAGTAGCGTTCTGGTTTGAATTTGATTGGCTCTTCCCGAACTTTAGGGTTTCTTCCAAGCCCTAATCTGCTTACAAAAACGTGGCTACCCTTTGGAATGAAGTAATTAGCAACGATTGTGTCAGCCATGGAAACGTGTGGAAGATTGAGAGCCACAACAGGATGAAGACGGAAGGCTTCTCTGGCACAAGCTTTGACATAATTGAGTTTGGGCAAATCTGATTCCTGAACTTGCCTCTTCTTTCCCACGACTTCGTCTAATTCTTCGGTGGCTCTTTCGAGCAACTCCGGCTGATTTATCATTTCTGCAATTGCCCACTCTACTGCGTTTTACGGATTATCCACGGCTGCAATCATTAGTTCCTACAAAAATGTTTGGTTTTATGTTACAAGTATTTCAATGCTAAGGTGTTCTTTTAGTTGATTTCATGATTAGGAGGGTTTTTTATGTATTATATTTTCTGCCTAAACAGAAAACTATAGTTATGTACATTACTCTTATATTCATGAATTAAAGTTATATTCTTACTTTCAATATTCTTTTTTTTATTTGGCATGGTAAAAGTGTTATAGTTTTAAACCTTTTCTTCCAAAATATAATTAGAAAATGTTTGATTACTTTGGTTATAAGGGTAAATTGGTATAATGGATCTATTTGCTTAAAGGGAATATTCTCGAATATTAGATTATCTTCTATATGATTGAGTTGATGCAATTGAGAAAGAATTTAATATATACTGTATATTTTGCTCAAAAGGGAATTTATAGTTATGTATTGGAAACTCTTGTGTAGAGCTTGATAATGTATAAGAATTTTTTTTTTGTTTATTATGTGCTATTAGATAATTTATGTAGTTAAATTTAGCTTTCTTATAGTTTAAAGTGTTATTTGATGAATCCATTTTGAGAATATCATATACTATTGTGTAACTTTAGTTACTTATTAATAAATTGAAGTTTATATTATTGCATGACATTATGACACAATAGTATTCAATTATAATTTTTTTTCTTTTCCTTCTTTAGATGAAATTATATATAATTTCCTTTAAAAAATTTATATTTGACAAATAAATCATTTTATCAATAATTGAAAATAAATTTGAAATTGTTTGATTATAAAGAACTTTATTTACATTATAATTTTTTAAAATATGATGAATTATTTGATATTACTTAGTTTATAATTTGAAATGGTGTATAGATTTTAATAATTGCATAAATCTTAATATTAGTAGGAGTATCCTAACCTTAATATCAATTTTTTGAAGTATTAATCATATGCTATAAAATTTTTTGCTTGTGCAAATATGATAGATGTTATTCAATACTTATTTTGGATAAAAATCATTTAATGATCTTTTGAATTATTTTGTTTTGTGAAAATACATAAAAACTTTCTTTTTCCTTGTAAAGTCTTGTTAACCTTAGCCCCATTTAGAAGTATTTTGATGATAACAACACATTTTGGCCATCTCGAATTTAATAAAAAGACACTCATTGCTTTTGATCCAAAACTAAAGATTGGAGACCCTTGAAGATATAGTTAGAACTTTATTTCTTGGGACTAATTATACAATAAGAAAATTAAATTAAGTGGGTTCAATTATTAATCTTTGAGAATTTTTTTAAAAGACTAAAACTTGTGTCAAAATAATCTTTGATGTAGTTGAAATCTATTTTGGGGAAAAAACCATGTTACTTAATGTTTAATTTCAAAAATTTAAAATTTAAGGGAATCAATCGATTGCACAATTGATTCTGAGCATTTAGAAAGAAATTTGACAAGATTGAAATAATTGCACAATTGATTCTAAGCATCTAGAGAGTAGTCTATCAAACTTGAATCGATTGCACAATCGATTTTAAGCTTTTTGATAGAAAAAGAGATAGCATGAATCGATTGCATAATCAATTTTATATGCACTATAAGGCTTGCATCCCCTTCTTCTTATTTTGAAAAATTTCCCATCAGAGTCAATTGTACAACAATTGATTATGTGCATCGAGAGTCGAAATGAGTTTTAGGTGAATTGTTTGCACAAATGATTCACCGGGTGATTTTTCAAAATGCATAGTTGGATGAATTGATTGCACTTTTGACTCACTAAGATATTTTCAAACTTGTAAAGCTCAAGTGAATTGATTATATAATTGATTCATCAAGCTTTGACACCTTTATAATGACTATATTTTGTGTGTAATAGATTTTTAGACCTTCCAATTTCTATGAAGGCTCCAACTCAATTTCAAGACATAAAAAAAGGCTTTCATTATTATACAGACATAAGATACTCGTTTTTCTTTCTTAGTTATCTTGCAAATCCCTTAAACCTACAAGGTCAAAATTCATCTTTGTCTTCTTAACTCTTTATTGTATATTCAAACTTTGAGAGTCTGTGAGCTTCTTTTACATTTCATGAACACTCATTTGCTGTATTTTAGAGTGAGGTATCCCTAAGATATTTAAAAGTGCAAAATTTTGTGATAGATTAAGCCTTTGAGAAAGGAATCTCAAAAAGATTGGACAAAACTAGAGGATTGTATTAAGACTTCTTCGAGTGCTTTTAAAATTTAGAGAGATAGTGGATTTTATTTTCAAATCTAAGTTAAATAGGTTTGGTAGTGGATGTATTCCTTAGAGTGGTGGATCTTCAAGGCTAAACAACTATAAATCATTATGTTTGATTCTCGTTATCTCTATCTTTTTATTTATCTGTATCATACTCTATTTTTCTAGTTAAAGTTGTAAATTTGTTGCTCTTGAATAATACAATCTTGATAATCACCTTGAATAATTGCTACTCTATTGTTTTTAACTCAAATTTGACTATTGGAGTTTTATTAAACTAATTAGATTCTTTTCAATTTGTGTAAAATTTTAAAATCTAATTCACTCTTTCTTAGGTAAAATCTTGAGTAATAGGTCAAATTATGATTATTTTCATGTTATTCAATATATATAATTGTTTGTCAGAAAAATATGCATAACAAAGGAATTCCAATTTATTGAAACATATTTTATTTGTAATATTTAAAATTTGAAATGATTTTATTACACATATTTTCTTCTAATAATGATAGATTTAACTGTCTAATTATTTTTTTTTGGCATGACATGAAACAACTGTCAAAGATCTTTATAAGTGTATTTGAAATCCAAAATATTCATTTTCTTTGCTAAATTTGGTTATGAGATGCTTTTGGCTAATTAATATATTGTTTGAAAGAGAGTTTTCTAACATATTATAGATCAAATCTTTTAATTTTTTTTGTTTTTATTTGTATAAAGTGCTATCTTGAAATACTCTTTGAAAGATCTTTTATTAAATTAACATGATATTAATCATGGTATTTAGTTTTGCCAATAACATAAATTACTTGTTTGAAACCTATAATTAATTATATAATTGATTTCTTTTGTCTTTTCTTAGAATTTGTTTTATTTAAATTAGGACATTGGTTTGTTTAGTTTGTGATTTTAGAAATCACAATTGCTATATCTTGTGAAATTATTGAAATATTCATACGAAGTTTGGGATATAATAATAAAAATGATTAATTTCATTATAATTCAAATGCTGATTACTCCTTAGCCTGTATTTTTAAATTTATAGGATGTTTTTAAAGTTTGTTGGTATTGCAATTTTATCTTCCTATGATGTGTTTGGCTCATTGGAGTTTTGTTACGTGGATTATCCCTATTTGTTCATTATTATTAACCCTTACTTCATCTATATTAATACTCATAATATGCTTGTTGGTACACATAGTCTATATGTTGTTAATATTATACACATCTTGATTATCTATATTTTGTGTACCATTCATATTTGTTCTAGATCATATTGGTGCATTTATTGTGCATTTAAATATGCAATTTTTTATATTATTTATTTATTGATACATGTAGCATATGCATATATATAATTTACCAAAACTATTATAGTTTTATAAGGATTAAGACATGGTGTTGGTCATTAGCTCCTAAACTTTATTTGTGATCTCTTTTTTAGCACCATATTGAGATGATAAGACTTACCTTCTCTTGAAGGTTAGTGTCAAGTCTATTATTTTTCAATGTGATGCCTTATGAGGACTACGAGTAAGTGTTAATGGTTGGTTTCTCTACTATACATTTATCTTTTAATTGATACCATTTTAAAATTATGAGATTTTGGTGGTAGATCGCTAGCTCATGGGTTTAATGTTTGTCTCTTTATTGACACTATTTTGAGATTTTAAGATAGTTAAATTTGTTATTACTAGAAGAGTTTTCTATCTTATTATTAAGCTTCATATAAAAGAAATCATTGAGGATTGATTTGAAAAATAGCATATTTTGTTAGATCATATTTTGTTGCTATTTTTCTTACTAAATCACTCACATTTAAGTAGTTAATAATATATATATATATATATATATATATATAACTGTGGAAGGTCTTGTGTTAATAATAAAGAAATTATATTGCCATGATTTCGATATTGTTGGTTGTTTAAGAGGGACTCATGTTTTAGACAATTTTTAGGATGTTGTGTTTTTAAAACTATGACCATGCATTCTAAATTTTATACTTAACCTGAGGGTCATTTTTATATAAAATATTTTAAAATAAAATCTTTGCAATTAATTTTGCTCAAGTGAAAGAATGTTAAAATCTTTTTAGGCAACCACTAATTGTAAATGTTTTGATTTTGACAAAATTGATTGAAAATTGATCCAACAGGTTTATTTCCTAAAACACAACCTTAAAAAGTGATCTATTACTTATTATAAACTTATGGATACCTACCTAATTGGATTAATGTATTTGATAGTTAAAGTGTAGGGTAATATCTTTATTGGCTCATAATGAAAGGGTTTGTTAAGGTTTTATTTACATTGATTGCATTTTAATTACATTAGTTATGTCTTACTCCACTTCTAATCTAATTTATTTATTTTTTTGTCCCATTGAGAGTCATACAAAAGAGAAGAAGAAGAGGAACTCTTACGCCATAAATGTACACTTATATAGTATCAATATGCAAATTTTGAATAGGTATGCTTCGATTTATCTTTGGTATTATAAATTCTATACAAATCATAATACAATTACATATATACATAATTTTAATTGAATAAATAGATAAACAGATCGACAAGGACACATCCATTAAGAATTCAATTTAATTATATCATCCAAATCATTCATTTGCCAGCCTTAGCTGAAAAAATGTTTTGGATTTATGCATGTGTTTATGTAGAGAGAGAAGATAGGAATAATTAAAAAGAGCCTTACTATAATTTGAGCTTTGATTTCCTCTGATGCCAGCAATGAGTTATTATCGTCATCTTTTAGGATGATCAAGACATCAAGCAAGTCCTCTTTATCCTGCTTTGTCCCATCCTTCCATCTTTGGAGTCTCTCTTCGATGATAGGATCATGGTATTTCCTCACGATCCCCAGGGTCTTTTTCAGAAATCTTTCATGGCCATCCAAGTCGAATCTGCTTAAGCATGGCATGAAATCAGAAACACAAAAAGCATTAAGATATTTGAGCAATGTGAAAATGGCATCCACATGCTGCACCTCCTCAAAACCAGGCCTTCCATCTTTCCTTTCTTTCCCAAAATAGCTTTTGCTGAAAACCATCCTCCTAATCACATTCCCACAGTAATGTTGTGCAGCAATTCTCACATTTACAAGACTATTATTGTTCGTCTTGCATTGATTATATACATATCGAACAAGATTGTCAGCTTCTAATCTTTGATCATGAAGCCAAACAAATTTATTAGGAGAAAGCAATTCATTAGTGACAACTTTTCTCATTTTCTTCCATTGTACCCCAAAGGGCACCACAATTGTTGTCAAGTATCCACTTGACATGAGCTCAGTGCACATGGTCAAGGGCCTTGATCCAAATACAGAATCTTGCTTTTTCAAGAATTCACAGGCAATACTAGGGCTAGTCACTGGGATTACATGAACATTTCCAACATGGAAACACGCGATTTCGGTGTCCATTTTGTTCATTAAATTGTGTATCCACCGAAATACAGGTTTGTTTAGAAGCATTTCAGGAAGATTTCCAACTATAGCCCATGGTTGGGGACCAGGGGGAAGCTTGGGGTTTTTGGGTTTCTTGGGGAAGTGCTTTTCTACGAAGGAAACCAGGTATTTCGATGTGGCTAACAGTACAAGAAGCAAAGCAGACCAGATGACTAATTGTTGTGAAAGTAAGAAAGTTGTAACAAATTCCATAGCTTGGGAAAGTGTTGATGGGATTTTTGAATATAATGCTGGCTGCTGATGCATGAATGTTGTTTTATATGTAATCCTATTTATATTACCTTGCGTCGGCTCGGCTTTCGTCATCTACTCTAAAGAGAATGACGTAAACCCCTCTCCCACCATGTTTGTTTTGATCGATATTAATTTTGATGTTCTTAATATCGATCTCAAAACAATTTTGAAAACTAAAATGAAATCCTAGCCAGATTGGATATACCTACCTAGCAGTTATTTTGTTATCCATCTAAGCATTAGATTTGTCGCTGCCTTAACTATTAGTCAATAACTATTTCCCTCTTCGAATGAACAAGTAAATTAAATTAACAAGAGTAGTATAATAACATATAAATAATTTAATGTGAAATTTTTTTAAATTTTATGAAAAAAATTCATTTATATTATATGATAATATGACAATGTTTGTAAAGACTTTCAATTACAATTTCAGAATTTTCTAATCATTGTCTTTATATTTTTTCTAGAGGGCATTCCCATAGAAATTCGCAACAAATCTTTGTCATACATCAAACACTTAGTTAACACTATTATTTATAGCTCAAAATACTTACTTGGTGCAAGCAATTCCAATCAAATTCTAACTCAACAAGCTTAATTTGATTAGGAAGATAATTCATAATAAAAAATAATCACTAATTGATAATCATTAAAATTTAAGTCAAACTCAATATTAATATGTTATATGAGAAATTCTAACTTATTACTATAGAGTAAGAGCCTTTTCTTACTTGAAAAAGAAATAAATACAAATTTATCATCCATTTATTTTGGTGGAAAATGAAATTTCATAGAATTAGTTTCCTACAAAAATGCATCTCTAAAAAAAATGAATTGATTTTTTTAATTGTTTGGCCAATATAGGGAAAAATACTTTCTTTGTTTAGTGCATAAAGAAAAACTGTTTTATGGAAAAATAATTTTATATAAACAAAATTTATATTCAAAGTTAAGTTATACAATAATTATTTTATTATTAAAATGTTAGGAGTTAACAACTCTTCACTAATAAAAATAAAAAAGTAAGTGTATTTTTGTCTTTTTCATATCTATCAATTGGTTATAAAATTATTTCATATTCATAAGATTTTAGCTGAAATTGATGATCACATTTTCCTACTCCTTTAATTATTTAAGTATTATATCTTAATATAATTTTTGATGCATTTGTAGGAATGAAAGGAATGAGAAGGAGAAAGATAGGAGAAAGAGAGTGATGGAGCAATGGATAAATAGAAAGCTATCTAATAGAGGGAGAGAAAGGAAAAAGGAAAAAATGCAAAAGGAGATAAGAGAAAAGAAAAGATGGGAGAAAAGAGAATAGTTAAGAGAGTGAACTCAGGGAGAAGAAAGATAAGCAGAAAGGGGCAAAGGTAGAAAGATAGGAGAGTGAGAGATAGAGAGAAGAGGAAGAAAAGTAGAGATTAGAAGATAAGACTATGTAATATAAGGAAATTTAAAATGTAATTTACTTTAATTAAAAGTAGAGTTTACTTTGTTCAAATACACTATAATTAGAAACTACTAATTTTCATTAATGAACTTTCTTATTATGTCTAATTATAGAAATGTTAGAAAACTAATTTTTAAAATAATAATATTATATGTATAAAAATAGATCAAAAATTAAGTTTTGAATATCAATTAAGGACTATCAAATAAATAAAAATGATAGAATAAATTTATGAAGTTTAATTTAATAAATATAAAAATTTAATTTTCAATTTTGAATTAATTTTCAATATTTATAACAATTTTTTAAAAGTGTTCTACGCCATAAAACAGTAGGACCCTAAAAAGTGAAATAAACAACACTGGGTTACACAAATATGGAGTCTTTTTGTATTCTTTTGGATTATATTTCTCCCCGAAAGCAAGAAAAACTCATCAACTATCCAAGAACAAAATACAATGTATCTCCTGTTTGTTATACATGACTATGAGAATGAGATCGCATAAAGTAAAAGTCAAACTAACAAACTCCAAGAAAGGCAACGTAACGTTTGTACTACATTCCTAGTACAGCAAAGATTCTGATATCTTAAAACCTCCCAACGATGCACAGTTGGCCATGAAAAAAATGTGACTTCAATGTAATTTTAGTTTTTTTAAAATATAAATTATATATTTTTGGCATTTTAATTTAAAATAATCTATTTCAATAATTTTAAATATGTAATTGATGCAACTTTGGTCCCTGTATTTGATTTTAGTGGAATTCCATCAATTTTTGTGAAATTCTATTTAATTTTCAACTACTTACTCTACTACTTATCAGATAAATCATATTGATTAGAAATTAGAAGATAATAAATACTCAAAGAGATTAAAAACTTTCATTTATGATTCTTTGATTTTGTTCTTTTCAATATTCAAATAAAGACTTCCTCTCATATTTATATGTAAGACATTTCAGATCAATATGAAAGATGCGATGGAGATAAATGATTTTGTGAGGTCAAGAAATTAGTGAAAATAAAATAAAAAAATCAAAATTGAATCAGTTAAATATTTAGGGGGATCAACATAAAATATTTTATATTAAGGAGATTAAAATCATATAATTTATATTTTAAATGAATTAAAATTACGTTTAACCCAAATTACTGTGTATAACAAATTAAATGAATTGGTGCACTTATAAGTAATGCAAAAATATATTTATAAAACTTGTAATTAATATCAAATTTGTGTAGACTTAATTACAGAAGTGCAGTTTGGCACACCATTCGGTGTGGATTTTTATAATGTAATATTCTAGGTTGCAACTTGCATGTGGATTTGATTCAATTTGCATTTTAAAAACGGCAAACAATAATGTATTATGTACAAACAACAAAGCCAAAGAAAGGATTTAATTTAAAAAACAACCAGTCATCACCTGCTCCAGTTTCCAACTAGGGTTGGGAATTCAGCGAGAAGGATACTTCACCTAACATATATAGTAACCTGTTAAATTAAAAAAATTGATTATTACCGGTGGACAATAATAAGATAATATAAAATGAGATAAGGATAGATTACTTAATGGTGATTCTAGAGAGAATTAAACTTCTTAATGATTGATAGAAAGGAACAAAAAGAAATAAAAAAATTTTATTTGATAGGTATTATGGTATGAGAATGTCCATTTTGTCAAATAATAAAATTTTTATTCTAAAGTAAAAGTAATGGAATGATCATTCTATCAATTATGAAGTAACTTTTTGACACTCTTACTCTTTACATTTTTTGTATATTCTAATATTATATTTTGTTAATAAATAATAAAATAATATCTTTAATATTTTTCTTTTTAAATATTTTGGTAATTATATTTTAATCATAAAATTCAAAATAAAATATTTTTATCCTTAAAAAAACTTGATAAATTGAATTTCTGTGCTTTTACTATAAAAATTTTGTGTTAATTATAATTTTGATAATTAAATTTAAAGTATAGTATTTTTTTGTTATTCATCAAATCATATAATTTTTATTTAACATATATTATTATTTTATTATGTAATATACATATTCAACTGCAAATTATATAAATGTTCAGTTACAAATAAACAAAAAATAATAATATCATCATTTATATAAACATTGTTTCAATTTTACACTTTATTTTTATTTTTAAGTGTTGTATTGTCATTGACTTATTTTTTTTATTTCTGTAATATTTATTATACCAAATATAATTGTGGAATGGAATACCTATTTTATTCCTTACCAAAGATAAATATAAAATAGTCATTGAGCACAACATAAGAGACTGAGTTTTATACTATTTGAATGTCTTTTTTTTTTAATTCAAGTAAATAAATCAAATAAAATATTATGTACTCAATTAAAAAAAATACAATCCAATAATAAAAAGAAGATGGAACTTCTTATAAAATTACTCATAATTAATTATGGAGATAAACAGGACTAAAAATAGATTAATATAGGACATTGTCATAACTTATCAAAGGTTTTTCTTTTTTTAGAAAAAACCTCCCAGGAATGGCTCTAGCCCCCACGACACTTCGACTTTGGATATTATTCTACAAAATTTCAGATCATTTTATACGTGTTCGTTGTATCAGTACTTGTTAAATTATTAAATTAATCCTACCATGATAACAAATTTTCTTCCTTCATATACTAAATATTCAAATTAAGAATCTTGTCCGTATGTGATACACTAAATTACTAACATAAAAAAAAAATAATATCAGCATATATACATGAAACAAAAATATTTTTCTTATACTTTTAAGAATTTGAATTACGAATGACATAGCATAATTATAATATTGAGCTTTCAATATATACCGAAATTATGTTTTAGATAAAAATTGGGCTACATTAACCATATATTTGTTCATACTAACGGTGCATAAAATACAACTACCTAATTTACCGCTTTTTTGTGATATAAATATACTAACAATTTTTTTTCGTAATCCTGTTAGTAATTTACCCACATAAATAACAATATATTATTGGTTGATGGTGTGAGAAACAAACGACCTATCTTTTCCACTTTTTTAAACGCATAATATATCCTAATTTTTAAAATTATTTGTCATTTAATTTAATTGCCAGTAAAAATGTTATTGGGCCCTACATCAATAATTATTATACCACGTAAAAAAAGCATCATCTATATATGCTGATCATTATTAACAGAATTTAATAGAAAATTACAGGAACATATCCGATTAGAAATGAGAAACTGTGCAACGACCCAATTTAAAATTTAAAATTGTATGAATTTAATTAAAAATTAAATAAAGCAATTTACTATTGAAATTCTTGTATGCAGTGAATATAATATTTTTTACTAGTCTTATTCAATGAACAAATGCCAATTGCTAGTTTTCTTTTTAACATAATTTTCAATATTTTGCAAATTAAAAAGTTAAAAATTTAATGCATAAATTCTGCAAAAGTGATAATGAAAGCCAAGTTAAAAATTATAATTTGTTTATTAGGCAGGATCGAGCACACAAAATTGTGAAAAATTGTAAATGTAGTGTAGATCACAATTTAAATCTTTGATGAAGACTTTAAATTTAATTAACTGTTAGTATAAAGTTTTTTACACTATTTATAGATAAAAAATTGACACCTCACTTAAAAAATTAGTATTAAATAAGAACTTTCACTGACAATAGGAAAGTTTTAATATTTTTTTAGATTTTATTTGTTTCATCAAAAAATATTTTCGATAAGAATGTGTCATTTACAAGTAAAAGAGTAATATACACTAAATAGCTTATGATTTAAAAAAATGAAACCTAAAGTCATGGAAATGGAGAAAAGTAATTTCTTTTTTGAAATAAGAAAAGTTATTTTTTTCAAATTTTTTATATTTAATATTAAATAAATAAAACACTGCCACTTATCTCAATATATTATTTTACATTAATAGTGGATCAAATTTAAATCCTTTTATGAATTATAAAGAGTTGACCTTGTAAGTTAATGGCAAAAATAAAATTTTGATTTCCTAATTTTCACAAAAATTTCATTCTTATACCCTAAATTTTATTTAAAGCAAACTCAGTTTCAAACTTTTAAAAAATGTGCAATGTTACTTAGCATCCTAATTTTATTATGTTTTAGAATGAAGATACTTACATGACATCCAGTTTGAAATCCCAAATGACTTACTTAAGTTAGATTTTTCATATTTTTATGATTAGAAAAAGCTTCAAGCTCCTTAATTTCAATTGAAGTTTCAATCCTGTCTCAAAAGTTTTTTTTTTTTTCATTTGTTGAAACAAATTTGCCCTCTAATTTTTCTATCTCTTTGTGTCTTTATTTATTTTGTGCAATATTTCTTATAGATAACTTCTCTTTTGTACAAATTTACTGAAAAGGCTAAGTTGATATATATTTTAATAATGATTCAACCTTTTCAAAACTGTCATTATTTAACATTTTTTATTGATCTGAATTTTAAGCACGCCATATATCTTCCTCCTTCGATTGAAAATCATCCTCATCAACATCTGCATTATCATTAGAAAGATAAAGAGTAAATTTATTTTACATTAAAATTAGGGAAAAATATTGAATTTTCTATTAAAGTTGGGGGTTAAAAATTTTATAATTTTGGCTTAGTAACATGAAAATGTAACTTATGTTGGCCAGTAAGATGTTAGATTAAATATTATGTAAGTATTTGTATTGAAAAACCTAACGAAGTCAAACAGCTAAGGAACATTATATTTCTTTTTAAAAAATTGTTGCATAGTAAATTTGTTTTAAATAAAATTTAGAAGATATGATTAAAACTCTAATATAAACTTGAGAACCGAAAATGCTTTTTCTGTAATTTTTTAACTACTTTTTTGCCTAAGTTAATTAATCACGTGGCTCCCTCTATTTTTTTACTGGATATGTTTGATAACATTGAAATATTTTGCGTCGAATTTAAGTACTGGATTTTAAGCACTAAATCCATTAAATGATATGTTTACAGCACTTGAATAATTTAATATGTTAAGTTCCAAATCTAATTAATAATTTAAAATTTCAGTCCCAAAATATTAAAATTTTGTATAGTTTCAAAATTATTTTTTATTGTAATTTTAAAAAATTTATGCATCATATTTTTTAATATTAAGGTTCGATCCATTTTGTACAACAAATAAGCTAATTTATATGATATGTGAAATAAAGTTCGTAAAATGTCACATTGATATATGTGATGTATGTATTTTAATAATCAAAAGAATTGATAAATATGGTTCTTCTGACTAGCATCAATCGGAATGAATTACCGTTACAAAAATGATATCAATGAGAAAAGAAGGTTTTGAATAGTTTTGTTGGAATTTTGCTTTTAATACATGCACTAAACTTTTAATTTTAACTGGTTATAATTTATTGACTCTTATCCTAAAAATATTCTAATAACAAAGTAATTATTCTGTAATTTGACATTAAAGATGAAATTTGTATGTATAACAAAACCTGATCTAATTACGTTCCAAACAACGAAGAAAAATCATTTTATAAAAATAAAATTTTAAAGTATTTTTCACAAAAAATCAAAATATACAGACCATCTTTTAAAATAATTGACCATTTCTAGCCCACTAGCATTAATTTTGGTCAAATTAATCCTTCATGAAAACCAATGAGAGAGAGGTGTTCATGGTAAATGGTAATATTGGACGAGTTTCTTACACGCTTATATATGCTGAAAAATTCATTCACAAAAAGTATATTCTAATGTAATTAAAACTCTCTAATATAGGAGGTCGCTGTAAGAAAGTTCCCCCTCTGAGCGCATGAATAGGTAGATTTCCACTCTAAGTGCATGAATAAGTAGATTTTAACTCAAGATATTAACGTGTTAACAATCCCTAAGTTGTTTTTTATCACTAAAAAATGGATGGAGTCACATGATTACTTATAAAGTCTTCATTTTATAATTCATATAATCACCTCCAATAATTTAAATAAATTTATCAACAGCATCTATGTAACTTTGTAGGAAGCTTTGCGATAATAATTCTTATGAAACTATGGCTGGCTATACATATATACATACATCTGTGTGTGTATGTGAATATAAAATTATTTGAAGCTATATATTTGGATTTTCAACTGATAGATCATATTGATGAAAATTTTATACCTTAACTATTATAAAATTATAAAAAACATATATATATATATATATATATATCTCTGAGTCCTCGTACGTCGATTTTTACCAATTTATATTAATTCTGGCATGTTTTTATCAGTTGATATGCATTTTTTATTCAAAATTTTTTACTAGGCTGTTTCATCAACCAATCCACCCTATCAGCTGGAACTGATCTTTAACAATATGATATGAGTAGTAATGCTACAAAAATAAATCAGGTCATTGTAGCTTCATGATTCTTGTGGAGAGTTAAGGCCTCAAAATTATATTGCTGTGTAGATTATTATGAATCAATCTTTTTGTTAAAATAATTTTATTTTTCATTTTCATAACCTTTTTAATTAATTTCACAATGCATTTGTAGTAGCATTGTAGAAAAAAAATTATGAATTGATAGGATAAATAATGGTCAATGTAGTTCAAGTTTGATCTTAAATATGATTTTGATATCTATTGAAAATGTAATTAATATTATATCTGTATTACATAATGCTATAATATAATTTGCAATTTAAATCCTTAAAAATATAAAAAAATATTTTTGTTTCATGTTGATGTTATTTTATTTACGTTAGTGCATGAACTATCATCATAGTATTGTCATCGTATCATGTTCTTAACTTATAATTATGTCATAAAAGAGTATAATACTACGTCCTTGTCAATTATAATAGGTTGCAACTCGCATGCATTCGCAAGCATCTGGACGCAGTGCGTAGTTTTAAAATGGCAATGAATGCAATATTTACGAGACTAAAAAATTATTTTAATTCTTATATTTTTTTATCAATTTTATTTATGATTAAAAATTTATATCAATTTCGTTTCTATAACATTATAATTCCTCAAATTTTGATTCTTCCTTATAATAATTTAATATTTCATCTTATATATGTAAAAACTAAAATTTGAGAATTTTTAATTTTACAGATGATACAAACTTTTAATCTCTTCCCCTGGTCCATAAGCGTTCTCCTTGTCATGATCATGACGCAGGGACAAATCAATCAAATGCAAGACAATAAAACAACTGCCTACTAGTGTACCAATCCCAAGATTTCTTTATTTATTTTTCAAATTTTAATATTAAGAAAATAAAAATAAAAATCGAAAAAATATAATCATGATGAAAGGGGATTTACGTCATTCTCTTTAGAGTTGGTGGCGAAAGACGACCCCAGATATTATAATTAGGGTTAGAAATGCAAGAGCAGCCAGATTATATTCACTCGATAACTGGATGGAAAAGTCAAATTTTATTAACGTGTTTACAACCCCCATGGTGTTTTTCATTTAGCACTAAAAAATAAAGAGTGTTAATCACCGTTTTCGGATAAGGATAACGATGTAAATCGGCAATACATTGGAGATATACGGTCTAACTTAGTTTATTTATTTAAATAAATTTGATAAAGATTAAAAATAAATTCATTTAAATAAGTAAATCAAACTTATTTTTTTAAAAAAATTTGATTCAGAGGCTGTTATAAAATCTTATTTCATTATTAATATATTTATAAATAATATATATAATATATAATATGTAAATATATACATTTATGTATATAGGTTTAATTAAGTTATTAGATAATTTTAAGTTTAAAAAGATAAAATTAACCTTATCTAATCTATTTGTATCCCCTACTCTTAGGGCGATGTTTAGCGTGTAATTATTAGCCTCTAATCAATAACAGTACATTTAATATTAAAATAATATTTAATATTTTTTATTTTTAATAATATAATGAAAGGCAAATGCTAATTTTAATAATATACTATTAAAATAAGAACAAATCATTAAATATAATTATAATATTAATAATATTATTATTAACTAAATGTTAATAATTAACCCTTAACCATTACGTTGAGCAATAGCTAAAGGTGTATTTGAAAATATTAATTCAACACTTAACTTAATATATTTAAACTTAAAATTATATTTTAATTATTTTATTTGTTCATCTTGAATATTAAAGTAAGAAAAATTCATTTATAAAATGTTTTGAAAATATTAATTCAATACTTAATTAAATAAGCTCAAATTTAAGATTAGATTTCATTTGTCTGATTGATTAGGATTGAAAATTAAATTGAGTTAAAATCCACTTAATCTATTCAACAACAATCATTTAACTGAATATATTTATCAATTATTTTTATTTTGATAAAATTTTATTGGATAAAAATATCCAATATTATTTCTATTTTTTTAAATAATAATTAGATACATATGTACATGCATCATATTCACTTATAGAGTCGATTTATTGCTAGTTGTGGGTCTTTGCTATTGGTATTGTATACGGCAGTTATCTTCTATGATATGTGCAATAAAGTACGTAAAATGTCACATTGCACCCGTAAATTTTTCTCAGTTAAATCTTAGAATTTTATGTGTATTAAATGTCTTGCGACTTCCATTTTAAAAGAATGTATTAGTTGGCCCGATGTTAGATTTTTTTTTTGTCACATCTTGAATTTAAATCTAGTATCTTAAGAATGTACATTAAGTAATTTGCCACTTCTATTATAATTATTGTTTCTTATGCTTAAAAATAAGAAAAAGGACAATCACACTATAGAAACAAATAAAAATAAAAGGGCAATCAAGTTTCCTAATAATTAGGTGTAGCACAGAAAACAACGCATAGCCATAACTCTTCTCTTGTAGGCACCCAAAATTTTTTCAATTTTTGTTGTTTTTCACGTGAATTTTTTGTCAAAAATTCAGAAAAATGCCGAAAATTATGCTTATTTTTTCAAGAAAATTGTGAAAGATCGTGGGAGAGTCATAGATGATGCCAATAACAAACTCTCTTCAAAATACTTATAAGACATGAACATACTATTAGATGACGGTGGATAGGGTTTAGCCATAACCCTTTGATGCTTAAATTAGTATTCAATGGTAAATAAAAGAAAAGAATTTTAATAGTAAGGTGTGGTACATACTTATATAGGAGGGGTTGAGTGGTTGGGAAGTAGTTAGGCCATTATTAGGTAATTATCATTATAACTTCTAAAATATAAGTATTTATTAAAAAGATAGGGAAAAAAGAGTGAGAAGTAGGAGAATATAGAGAGAAAAAAAATAACAGATAAATATTGGTGTGGAGAAAAAGATGATGAGTAAAAAAGAGATGGAAGGAGTAATATGTGGGAGAGAAGGATGGAGAAAAAATAAAGAAAAAAATAGAGAAAAATAGTGAAATTATGTAAAATAAAGTAAGTTAAGAATGTGATTTCCTCTAAATAAATGGGGATTTACTTTTCTGAAATATGTATTGACTAATTAGTTACCCGTGCTACACATCGGTAAGTATTTATTTCAATAACATAAAATTATAATTATATGTTAATTATTTATAAAGAGAATTAAATAAAAAATTAATATACAACTAACAACTCTAAAAAATATCTTATAAAATAAAATATTATAATTCCATTACATGTATATCATTAAATACTTAAAATTGATATTATAATATAATAAAAGGCTAAACTTATAAATTCTTTCGTATACATTAGATCATATAAAATAAACTTAAAATTTTTTCTTACTTTTGAATATTTATAAGTTAAACCAAAGCTAAATTACTCTAAAATATTTTGAATATGTGCTGCAATCTCAAAAAAAAAAAAAAGCATTTGTACTGCTACAATCCTAGATTGTACGCTTGTAAGTTGATAATAATTTTATTTAATACAAAAATAACAGATAAATATTGATGTAGAGAAAAAGATGGTGAGTAAAAGAGAGATGGAAGGAATAAGATATGGGAGAGAAGGATGGAGAAAAAATTAAGAAAAAAATAGAGAAAAATAATGAAATTATGTGAAATAAAGTAATTTAGGAATGTGATTTCCTCTAAATAAAAGGAGAGTTACTTTTCTGAAATATGTATTAACTAGTTAGTTATCCGTGCAATACATTGGTAAGTATTTATTTCAATAATATAAAATTATAATTGTATGTTAATTATTTATAAAGAAGATTAGATAAAAAAACGAATATACAACTAACAACTATAAAAAAATCTTATAAAATAAAATATTACAATTTCATTACATGTATATTATTAAATACTTAAAATTGATATTATAATATGATAAAAGATTGAATTTACAAATTCTTCCATATATATATATATATTAGATCATATAAAATAAATTTAAAATTTTTTCTTACTTTTGAATACTTATAAGTTAAACCAAAGCTAAATTACTCCAAAATGTTCTAAAAATGTGTTGCAATCTTTAAAAAAAAATCATTTATACTCCTACGATCCTAAATTGTAGGCTTGTAAGTTGATAATAATTTCATTTAATAGAAAATTTTTTAAAGTATAAGTATTCTATAAACAATAACCACTATAGAATCTCCAAAGAAAATTTATGAAGGAGAAAAAGGAAAAAACCCAAGATAAAATAGGGAAGGAGAAATATTTGACAAAGTGAAATTTAAGAGAAACTTAAGGAAAAAAACTCCCCACTCATTTAATTTAACTTTCAAGTAAATAGTTGATTTTAAATTTATTTTTCCAAAAATATTGATTTTAAATTCAAATATCATGTTAATTAGATATCATTTTTTGAGATTATTATTATTAATATTTAATAACATAATTTATGATAAGAATAATTTTTTTTGTAATGGCAATAAATTTTTCATTCACCATATTAATGGTTTGAAATAATAATTTTATATTATAGAGAACTCATTGAGTATAATCCACAAATTACTACCTATTTGTTGACTAAAATTCAATATTTTAATTTCAAATATCTTTTAATTTTTTTAACTCACATGGATGAAAGGAATAACTTTTGACAAAAAAACTTCAATAAAGGATTTATATTAAGTATTTACTAAAAGTTGCATTATAATAGAAATTAACAAAAAAAGCTCCTTCTAAAATCTGAAAAAAAAATTATATAGACACATAATAATATCATGAATCATTGATATCTTAAAAACCATGACAAATTATACTTATGAAACCATAAATTTATAAAAAAAATAATAGTGAAATTAAAAAATATGATATAATCATAAGTATAAAATACTTTCATTGAAGTTTAAGAAAAATATGTTAAGAACATGAATGAGAAAAAATGGATTAGAAAAATAACATAAATATTTAAGAAAATGTTACAAAAAAAAAGTAATTATTTAGATTGTGAAATAGAAAAATAAATTTGCAAGTATCGTAGTGAAAATCCATCAAATAATGATGAAGCATTATCTTATTTAGTAAAAAAATATTATCAAATACCAAACTCAAACTTTCTTGGAAAAAAATAGTATTGACAAGAATAGATTTGATAGTATATTTAAACTTTCTTTGATGGTTACAAGTGGAGTTGTTCATTTGTATATGCGAGCAAATAGGAATTTTATTAAATATATATGAACAGAAAGTGCATTGTAAATAAGAGCTTACAAATTTCAAATTAAATCTAAAATGTGATGAAGATAAGAATAAAAGACTTCTATTTAAATTAAATGAAAATTAAAAATTAAAAATTTTTAAATGAAATCAAATAAAAATATAGATAAAATGGTTTTCAAATTTTAAAATAGAAATTGCTATTAAGTTTATTTACAAATTTGTTGAGTTCAATTGCAAATTTGTAAAAATTTGCAAAAACAATATGATAGTTCTACTCCTTTCTTAATTTTTTCCAAAAGTATAACTATCTTTTCCTATTAAAATGTATGTGAGATAATAAAAAAATTTACCTAATAAAATAAACCATAAAAGAATATATGCTTTTGCAATTTTTATACATAAAAAATTCAGCAAATTAATAAAAGTAGGTTAAGTTATAAATTTTTAAAAAAAAGAAATTCAATGAAAGAAAGCATTCATAACCAAGAATAAACAATCAAATTGGAATAAAAATAGTATAAAAAATAAATTATAAAAAAGAATTTATATAGTAGAAGTATTATCAAACAGTTACAAAAGGTTAAAAGTAATAAGATCTCACGAAAGAAAAAAAAATTAGGATAAAAGTTTTTATATTAGTGAAGGTGATAGTAAGTATAAAGAGAAAAGAAACAAACATAAATGTAATTTGAAGAGTTTTTTGAGAAATTTTTTATGAAAATAGAATAATTTGATATTTATGAATTCTAGTAATAGATAAAAAAATAATGTAAATTCAAATTTTTATTAGAAATTAATTTAATATTAAAAAATAAATAAAAAATAATAAATTGACACGTAGTAAATTATGAGAATGACACTTATCATAAAAAAGTAAAAAATATAACAACTAATATATAATATATAGATTATTATTGATGAGAAATTATTTTCTATGACCAACTTTCGAATTATCTTTAAACATATAGGAAAACAATTTTCAAAAATTATTTTGCCATAAAACAAATGTGCCCTAGAAGTAAATTAAAGAACATTGGGTTACACAAATATGGAGTCTTACTATATTCTGTTGGACATTTCCCCTCTCAAACTAAGAAAAACTCTCTCTTTCCATGAAAATAGGAGGTATTTCTTGTTGTAAATTATTGTGAGAATGAGATTACATAAAGTAAATGGTCAATTATTGTTTTTCTCTCTAAGGTGAAAGCAGTTTTCTTTGCAAGTGAGAATGATCTTTTCTATAATTGAGGAGGAGTTTTCACGGACAAAACAATGAGCGATTATAGGTAAAGGGACGGTGGCAAACATATGATGGAGGTGTCAATGCAGCGTTTGACAATGGAGGAGCCCTCCAGGGAATGGAGGGATACAGATTTTGATGAGGATGATGAAGTGCAGTTGGAACCACAGACCCAGATGCAGGACGACCAAAAGTTTTCTTTGGTAGGATGGATTTTAGGAACCAAGATACACAATTGAACTATGATTAGATAGATGTTATAGAAACCCTAGAATTTTTGTGCTAAAATGAAGTTCATGCATTTAGGAGCTAACAAGTTTGTGGTTACTATACTACTAATAATGAGGAAGAAATGAATTATGTACTATAAGAGGGTCCTTGGAACATCCTGGGGAGGATTGTGGTCTTGCGGCACTTGGATCCTAGCCTAACCATAGAAGAAGTGTAGTTCACCCATTTAGAGGCGTGGGTTCAAGCACATGGTGTGCCATTCAAATTTATATCGGAGGAGAGTGCTAGTGGAACTGTTGCTAAACTGGGCGACCCTCTGGAGATTGAGAATCTGGATCAAGAAGGTAGTCTGTAGCGTCCATATTTAAAGTTCAGAATAAGATAATCGATAATGAAATCGTTAAGAATCGAACTTTGGCTACCGTGAAAAGATCAAGATCGAAGGTGGGTGCCTCTGTGTTATGAATGATTCCACCATTTTTGTTTTGGCAATGGCGTGATCGAGCATGAACAAAGGGAGTGTTCACAGCTGAGAACTACCTTCTTAGAGATGGATAACCATAAGCGCCAGGGACCTTGGTTGTCAGTAAAACCACTAGTATCATTGGGGCGGATCTCCACAAAGGAAACTACAGTGGTTTTGGCAACAAATATGCAGCAAGTGAGGCCACAGTTAATGGAACAGTTATCCACGCAGTACAGACAACTTACTCTAGCCAACAGAATAGGTAATTATGAAAGGGTCCCGCATGATGAGAAGGAGATCCTACGACTACACCTGGGGCATGAATTCCAGACCATGAGACAAGTTGAATTGGAGGATGAGTCAACACTAAATACAAAGGTGGATGGATAGCAAATAGATGAAAGAAGGGCACAGCTCCGAGGTAACAAGAACAACACACTGTGCAGTGATCTTGTCGCATCTCTTGACCGCCAAGGTTAGTTAAAACACCAAGTAGGTGGTGACACCGTAAATGATGAGAAGAGTATCCTGAAGAAAATAGTGGTGCAACCAGTGAAGACTTTACCCAGGGAATAGTTATGGACCACACAAATATCATCAACGATATTAGGCCACGACACTAGGATAGAATTAGTGTAACTCGATTTAAACACCGGGCCAGAGGACTGCAAGATTTACAGGTACAGCAAGGAGAATCTAGTAGTTTAGAGCATCCAACAGTAATGGTCGAGGAGGCAGGCCTTATTAAGTTCCCACCAGTGTCATGAAACTTCTAAGTTGGAATTGTCGAAGAATCAATAATACCCTGATAGTAAGGGCTCTTGGAGCCCTCAATAGGAGAACAACATCTCATGGAATATTTTTATATGAGACAAACATGAATGAGGTCACGTTACAAAGGATAGTAACCAAGATTAGGTTTAATTTTGTGGAGGTAGTCTCCTCGCTAGGTAGAGGAGATTTAGCCTTTATGTGGAGACAAGAAATTAGATGTAATATACTCCAAATGACTACAATCTATGTTCATTGTGAAATATCCAATCCAAAGGATGAGCAGAAATTGCTATTAATAGGTATGTATGGCCTATCATTGCAATAGTATAAAGCTCAATTTTGAAATGAGATGTATAGGTTAGCAGAATCAATAGACCAATGATGGTTAATTATGAGAGATTTTAATGCACTCTTATATTTGAGCAATAAGGAGGAAAGATGCCTAGTAGACACGTGCTTTGATATTACTTTTCTTATTTTGTAGAGTCTATTGGTGAAATCAATATCCCAAGTTAGGGTCATAATTTTACATGATTTAATGGAAGAGTAGGAAAGGCTTATATCAAAGAGATGTTAGATAGAGGAATTTGCTATCCATTATGGCGAATCTAGTATCCTTATGGCACAATTACTATTTTAAAAACTGGACAATCAGATTATAATCCAATTTTACTAAATACTTTAGGAGATAGTGACGATTTACCTCAATTGTTTAGATTTATTATGGCTTAACTAAGAGACAATATTTGTAAGCAAGTGATCCAAGAAGCTTGGAAGACTGATATCCAAGGATCATCCTAGTATAAAATGGTTAAAAAACTTAGATATGTTAAGAAAAGCCTCTAAAAATGGAATTGTGAAGTATTTGGATATTGTCAATGTCGATTAGATGTGTTACATTAGGAGCTTGGAACACCAAAGAATGTGCTCCCTACCAAGGAAAATCTACAAGCTCAAAAATATATTCAATGGCAAATTGATGAGCAACTTAAAAGTTAAGAAAGCATATGGTGATAAAAATCAAGGGAACTTTACTTGAAGGATGGAGATACAACTTCTTGCTTTTATTATGTCTCCATGATAATTCAAAGAAGACACAACAATATAGGATGAATTAGAGTGGATGATAATGAATAGATTACCTAATGAGAGGAAATTAGGAACTATTTTGTTACTAATTTTCAAGAATTGTTTCAATCATTAGAACTTAAGATTCCACAAGGACTCTTAGAATGAATTCAACCAGTGATAATTGATGAAGAAAATGAAGCACTATGTACTATTCTAGGAGTTTAGAAAATTTGCACTGTGGTAAAAAAGATAGATCCTATGAAGGCTTTAAGACTAAATGGAATGCTGGGTTTATTCTATAAAGAAAATTAGGAGATAGCTGGGCTAGCAACTATATAGGCAATGCAATGGTTTTTCCAACATGGTTATTTACTTAACGAAATTAAAAAATCATTTATAGTGCTTATTCTAAAAAGGGATAATGCCAAGACATTTAATGATCTTCATTCCATCAACTTATGTAATTTTCTTTATAAAATAATCTCTAAGATTATTGCCAATAGGATGAGACTATCATTGAAAAAGATAATTTCTCCAAATTAGTTCGCTTTTGTTCTAGGAAGATGGATTTCAAAAAATGGACTAATAGCTTAAGAAATTATCCATACTATTAAGAAGAAGAGAAGTAGAAGAGGATTAATGGGCATGAAACTGTATATGTAGAAAGCCTAAGATTGAGTGGAATGGATGTTTGTAAGGAAAGTGTTTCAAATACTTAGTTTTCATGATTAGTTCATACATTGGATCTTCCAATATCTATCAACAATGTGATTTTCAATATTATTAAATGGAAGCACATTTGGGTGTTCTTCACTTACCAAGTGGATTTATTAGAGTGATCTGTTGTCTCTTTACCTATTTATTATTATTTCAAAGGTTTTCATGATATTATTATGCATGGCTAAAAGAGACAATCTAATACATGACATAAAAATAGTTAGAGGTAGTTAGCCAATCTTACATTTAATGTTTACAGATGATGTTATAATATTCCAAAGGTAAATTTAATTGAGGTGCAGGGATTGGAAAATTGTATTTCCCAATATGAATAGTGGTTAGGTCAAAAATTTAATTTCAACAAATCAAGTATTTTTTTCTCCTAAAATACATAATGGAGAGAATGCTTGGCCATCCAAGAATTTTTACAATCAAAACCAATAGATGTAGAGGCTAAATATCTAGGTATACTAATATTTCTTACTAAACACAAAACAAAAGATTTTCATTATCTAACAGAAAGAGTGCAACAACAATTGGTAGGCTAGAAACAATGTACTTTATCATGGACAAATAGAGCTACACTAATTAGATCAATGGTCTAAACAATGCCTAAATATATTATATCTATGTTGAAAATTCCCAAAGAAGTATGTTTATCTTTATATGCTATTTCCAAAAAAATTTGGTAGGGTGTTAGAGAAAATAAATGTCATTATTTAGCACTAATAGCCTTGGATGCCCTTTGTGTACCAAGGAAAAAAGAAGGCATGGGCTTCAAAAGGTTTAAGGAAATTAATTTATCATTATTATCTAAATTGTCATGGGAGATAGTAATCCAAAAGGATAAGATATAGGTTTCTAATGTTAAACAAAAATATCTTTTAGGAGTGGACATAAATATCTTCTAGGAGTGGATTTGTTATCTATTTTTTAAATTTAGATGTTTGTTTTATATCTACCTACATTGGACTAAAGGATGGCATTGTAGGTTTTAATTAAAATATGTGTTGAACTTTTAGCCTTTATTACATCCATGCTTATAAGTCTCCAATGAAATGAAGGGACTAGGATGCTATCACATATAATTGGATTGACATCACATGCAGGAGTGGGGTTAACTTCATCCAACCATAATGTTAGGAGCTGAGATTTAAGGACAAATCTTGTGCATGGCAATCAGTTTTGGAAGGGTGTCTCGCAATTAATTCATGAAGCCTATTATATTATAAGAAGTGGATCCCTCAAGGTTGTGGATCAATTACCATGGATTCTATGTCACCATTTACACAAACCCACTATTAAGGAGAATGCTAGAGTGCCTATAAATTTGACCATCTGTGATCTATGGTTGCTAGGAATGAAAAGCAGGGATATTGCAATACTAAGTAGTATATTTATTGAGAAAGACATTGATCACATAATTTAACTTAAGGTTTTAATTTTTGGTAGAGTTAAAATGGATTTTAGAAAACTTTAGTGAATTCATAGTCAGCTTTATTTATCATGCTCATAATAAAAGCTATTATTCTAACCAAGAAGTGCAATGATGGCAAAAATTATGGAGTTCGAAAATCCACTATTGACTACAAGTGACTTATTAGAGATTTGTGAAAGGTGTAGTTCTAACTAGGGTTAGGATCCGATGTTTCGTAAACTTACAGGATGTTAATTGCCCATTGTGCCAACTGAAGCATGAGGATGAATTGCCTGTGATGACTAGATATGAAGTAACTCACCTATTATGGTTCTGGATCCTTAATATTTATATTCATGATATTCTTTTCCCCTATTATTTAAGTTTATTGGACTTTATTTCCCAGATGAGTGATTATCTCATTCCATTCTTTTCCCTTTTGAAATTTTCCATCAAAATGGTTGCAAGAGTAGCACTAATTACCTATCGCATTTGGCAAGCATGCAATGATTTGATATTTCATGGAAAACTTTTAAATTTTGAAGTCCTCACAATCCTAGTGAAGAATGACTTGTAAATGGAATTAAGTAGGATACAAAGCCACTTACCTTTTATATTAGCATAACTTATATCAACTTGGATTCCTTGGCCTATGGAATGCCTTAAACTCAATGTAGATGCCTCTTGAAAAAATGATATGTTGGCTATTGTAGTTATGGGCAAGGATGAGCTAGCTTAGGTGGAAGGATTCTGGTTTGAAAAACTATCATGTAATTCTCCAGAGGAGGCTAAAGCGCAACCAATTCTAAAAGCTTGTAGTGTTGCTCAAGATGTGCAATTTACTTAAATCATCATCGAGAGTGATTGTCATCTAGTTGTAGATGTGATACTAGGTTTTACTAAATGTCCGTGGTATTTATTAACTTTAGTTGAAGATATTAGGTTTATTTGCATGATTCTACGATACTTTCTATAGTTTGGATTAGTAGGATTGCTAATTTTGTAACTCATGAAAGGGCTAAATGAGTGTTTAAAGTTATAGGGAGTGAGGCGGGTTTTATCCACAAAGTTCCTCTTTTAATTGAAAATACTTGTAACAATGACCTGCAAATCGTGTATGAGTAATGATATGAAGTTCATTTTTTCCAAGGAAAAATGTGTGTACTATAAATTCCAAGAGCATGTTTGAGTATATCAAAATCTCTCTATGATGCACATTAACCATAAAAAAATATATATAATAAATCAAATGAAGGTTAAAATGCAACCCTTCTTCCTAAGTTGTCAAATGCATGTTTAAGTATAACTTCTCACCCAGATGTTTTAGTATAACTTAACTAAATGTTTTCCTTCTTTAACTAAAACCTTTTTTTTGTTAATTATTTTTCTATTTTTACAATTCTTTTCACAATCTAATCCAATTCGCTTGCATTAATTTTAGATATGATAATTTTTAACTTTTTATTTTAATTACATTTCAAGAACTTCTTCATTTACATATATAGTGCAATACAAATATTAATTACTATTCTTGAATATATACATGTAACAAACATATGTGGTTAAGTTTTGCATGCATTTACTATAAAAATTGAAAATTTCACAAGCAATATAAAACATCAAACTTTAATTTATTGTGCAATTAATTAAAGTAATATATATATTTAATTACACAAATTTTTATGATTTTTTAAAATAAAAATCATAGTATCATAGAATGTTAATTTTTCCATTATTATAAAACTAAATAAATTGATCAAACTAATAGTCAATGTGATAATTTTATATTGTACTAGATAGGATTATGGTTTATAGTTTAAGTAGTTAAATAGTTGTGACTTTTATATAAGGCTGTGAGGGCCCTTAGTCATATGTTTTAGAAACTTTTAGTAGGTTTTGGTAATATTCTAAGGGAGAATTGTGTTGCTATCTAATTGGAAGTAAGGTTGAATATGAAAGGAGTTCTTTTTGTAGTTTAGGTTCACAAAGTCTAGTAGATGTTAAGTAGAGTTATGCAAACTAAGTTAGATTTGCATTTTAACCCATTCAAACAAAAAAGGATCCAGTCAAATATTCATTATTACTTGCCTCCTTGTCTTTGCAAATAATATCATTTTGCATACCAAGGCCATTAAGCACCTCTAACAATCATGACAATTCTAGTTACCAAGTGAATATTTGTTGTTTAATATGATTTTTTGAATTTTATTTTTGTTTTTATGATTTCCAAAATGTTTGCTTTCTTCTTTTCAACTTCTCACCTCATTTTTGGTGCACTGTTATTGTTTGGATTTTGTCTAATGTGCATGAAATATTTTTAGGGATAAATTCATTTGGAGATTAACTATGACATTTTTAGTAATTATTTCTTTCTCCTAATTTTCTTGTTTGGATCTTGATTATAACAGCTTCCATTAAGCCTTTAATATCTTTATTTTTTATTCAAATGATTACTTGAATGACCTATGCTTTATACTTTAGATTTGGCTCCTAATAGTCCTTTGATTTTTTTATATCTATGCTTTGGATGAGTATTGAAACGACTCTTAGCCTTGGCTTCCAATGAGCTATTGATACTTTTGATTGAACAATTCTTGCCAATTGGAATCTAATTTTTATCTATTTCATTTGTCTTCCATTCAAATGTATTTGATCCATTCGGTCATTGAGTGGATCTTACCAACTTTCAAGGATTATCCTTTTATTGTACTAAAAAATTTATCTTGGCTCTTTTGGTAATGCCAAAAGATTATCTCTTAAACTTTTGGTCAGGGAATTTATTCTAGGCTTTTTGGTGATGCCAAAAATTATCTTTTAGGTTAAGAGATTATCTCTTAGTCTTTTAGATAAGAAATTTATCTTGAGCTTGTTGGTGATATCAAAAGATTATCTTTTGGACTAAGAGATTATCTCTCTTTTTTTTTTTATTAAGAGATTATCTCTTGGACTTTTGGTTAGGAAATTTATCCTACACTTGTTAATGATACCAAAATATTATCTTTTGGGTTAAGAGATTATCTCTTAAACTTTTGGCCCATTGGTGATTTTAAAAGATTTTCTCTTAAGTTAATATATTATCTCTTGGACTCTTGACTAGGGAATTTATCCTAGACTTTTTAGTAATGCCAAAAATTTATCTTTTAGGCCAAGAGATTATCTCTTGAAATTTTGTATTATAAATTCATAACTCATTTATCTAATTCTTAAAAAACCATTTTCTATCTAACTTTCTTTATTTTAACTTAACCAATTAATATTGCCAATGGATCTTGCACATGCCAATAGCAAAGTTAGCAATCTAGTAAAGTAAGTTTAAATTAATGTATAGTTCTTTCCCCCATTCTATATGGGCTTATATATGGCAATTGACACTTGTAAAAAAGGAACTATAATTTAATTTAAATTTTTTTAATTAACTTTTAATAGCGAGTTGCATAACCTGAATGAGTAAAAGATAATATTTAAAGGAGTGTCTTATTTTTGCTTTAAACACTTCGAGCACTTTTAAGGACCATGGTCAAATTTAAGAGTGATTAATAAAGGTAATAATATTTTTTGACTTCCTCTTCCTTAGGACCTTCGATAATCATAGTGGAAAAGCAACCATGCCAAAATATATAAGTGCAACTAACAGAGAGTTTAAGCTAATTGTAAAAAATATGGTTACCTGCTGTGTACAAGTTCCACTTTGTGGATGGCTGCTCGCGTTAAGAGAAATGATTCAAAAACAATTTAAGACCAGGGGTCTTTTGGATCATGATAATCTTAAAGAAATGAACAAATATTCAGAAGAATACCATGGGCCCGATGATTAATTTATAATTCCGTGCCATGGCTTAGAATCGAAACCAAGTTTATGCATCCGTGCATCATACATTTAATTAAATGATATACCTGACTGACTCAAAATGAAGGTACACGGATCATGCATCAAGCTTATCGTTATATGTGCCGTTCTTATATCTTTAGCGTGATGGGAAAATTACAATATATATAAGATGCAGTAGATTTAATACTCATGTAATTACTAAAGTAGATTTAATTGAGATTTGTACATAGCATTTTTGAGTTCAGACTTTAGGCGTTGACAGCACGCGAGCAGGGATTTAAATTGCGGTTGCGGTTACAGTCGCGGTCGTGTCACGATGCAGACGAATGCAGAAAAATGCAGCTATAACAGTCTAAATTTGTAGAAAATCACGGATGGGGTCTACCCTGAAAATGCAATATTGCAGTCACGGATCGTTTTTTAAATCCTAGCACACGAGATTAGAGCTTTCTCCCATATGCATGTGACTGCTAAAGAAGGGGCTTCAATTCTCTTTCTTCATCTATCTCATGGTTGTAATCCGCCAAATGACATTTTTACAACTTCTTGGGCTATAAGAAATGTGCACCAGTAGTTTTTCATCCTAACAAGCGTGCGAAATTGGTGGATAACTATACGCATAATCATTTGGGTTCCTAAAAAAAAAAGCTAATATATGCGGTACTTGTTCTCTGTGAACTGTAAAACATCTCATAGTATCTCCATTAACAACATATAAGCAGAGCATGTTATAAAATGTTAAGATATGAGTATGAATAATCATGTTATCATAACAATTCATGGTGCCACACCATGCACAAGCATGTGCCAAAAATGCTACAGCTAAAACCAACTAAAACTATTACCTGTGCTTGTGTTTTTCTTATCCTAATATCAGTGGCTTTATTCTGCCAGGCCACGTGATGTAAATAGCTAAGGCCTAGGATTTAAAAAACGATCCGCCACCGTAATATTTTCCACAATATTACATTTTCAGAGTAGATCGCATCTACAATTTTTCGTAATTTTAGTATTTTTTTCATATTCGTCTGCATCACAACGCGACCACAACCGTGATCACAACTGCAATTTAAATCCCTGGGTAAGGCCAACCATAACCAAGATTGATTAGCATATAATTATTCTAAAATCATTTGTACTCCTTTTTATAGTAGAACAGAAAGTATCATGGTTTGTTAGTGAGTTTGCATTCTTAGGGGAATTTAAGCTAACGGTAGATATGCAATGTTGGCAAACTGCATGTCCTTAAGCTATCCAATGAAGCATTTCACCGAACAACCAGTAAGCAACCCAAGTCAATAATGTTTGGCAGAGATATCAGGTTGTACGCAATACCCAACGACAAAACAGAGAAATAGGAATATAAATGATCAGCACCACCATAAAACCATATTAAAAATTGCAGTACCCATACCTCTAACATCCATTTCTTTGGGAATAAGCTTCTCTCTAACTTTGTCTTTTCATTTTTGGTGCTTACATGTATGAAACATTAACCATGTGACCTGTATCAAAATCATCTAACAAAGAGAACAAATTATATATCATGCATGATAAAATAACACTCATTTAACTAAAGTAGCATGGCAGCTATCATATTAATGCCTCGTTATTGTTGGCTAAAACAAAGAATGAGATAAAAGGTCAGCTATTAATCTAAAGTGAGAGAGATACCAAGAGGGCGGTATGTTACCTGTTTATATTATTTTAGCCATATATCAATGGTTCTGGGGATAAGATTGAACTTTAACAAACTTAAAATTATTGCAGAAAATTTAGACATCCTATAAAGATGGTCAAATTCAGAGTTCAAATAATTCTGATTTTGGTATAACAGATGAGAATGTAAGAGAACATTCATAAAAGAATAACATCCTTATAAAATATACTGAACTGCTAAGCAAACTGAGATCCTAAAAATTTGAATGAATACCTTACAGGCTATATAGGTCAAAGACAACAAGCCTTCTCTTGATAGATCCTAGCTTTACCTTTGTCTGTTGATAATCCGTCCTACTCCTCTCACCACGATGACTATTGTCCTTTGCACCATCAAATATAGAAGAACAACCTACTGTCTCCAATGAACCAGCGATCTCGGATCTGGCGCTGTTGGTTTTGCCAGTCAATTTCGCTGCAATCATTGAAGCTGGTAGAAAAGGATGTAATGCCACTCCGAGACAGCGGTTTGGTCCCACCCTTCCTTCCCTCCACTGTAACCCTGGCCAAAAAAGGAGAAAAATCCTTTCTGATCGAGAATTATGACTGGTAATTTTGAGCTCGGATTTCGGTGAGTCATAACCGCAAATCAGATACCTCCTCGAAGCCTTCGATCACAAATTTGTCCTTCCTCTATATCATGCGCTACTAACTCTTCAATTAAAATTGTGCGGTACATGCTTATCACATTTGATGAACATATCAGTTTTCTCATTAAATTTACATGACACTTTTCAAATAAATGATGGGATTCATTCGTTGAATGGAATATCATCAAAGTACTTGTGTATACCAAGATGTAAGATTGCCCTACATAAGGAATCTTTGGGCACAACAAGCCTAAAATGGAATAAATTTAAATAGAAAGAGGGATGCTTTGTTTGTTTGTTTTCTACCTCGTTCCATAGTTTCAAAATATATAGGAGACATAAATCAACATGCTCAAAGTCCCTAACTTAGTACCAAAACACCTTGTTGAAAATAGTAAATTTAAGTAGATGTAGAAGTGTGATTCATGTACTAGAGAAGTGTGATTCATAATTAATATATCATGATGTGTGTGATTCATGTATTATAGAATACATGAATATGATAAGATTAAAGATACTTAATAAGTTGTGTTAGGTATTAATAAGATAAAGTTTAAACGTTGTTTTAAGTAGTATATATAGGTTAGGTGTTTATGAATATTATAAGAGTGGAGTTTGATATATATATTATATATATATATATATATATATATATATATATATATATATATATATATATATATATACTATCTCTTCTTAGTATCATCTTGAGTAGTTGTTGATACCAATATGATATTAAGAAAATTCATGATATCCTCTTCCTCCTAATACATCCTACTAGGCCTTCCTAACACTTTAACTCCTTAAAGAGTATTTTGAATAAAAGCTCATCTAACACAAGTAGATATACTCATTTTGAGTCATTATAAGCCTTTTTTGTCATGCTTTGGGTGTCTACTTTGTACTACAATACATTAACATGAAGATAAAAATATGAAGATTATAGATACAGGCTTTTTAAACCCCTCCAGATACTCCAATCATGCCAAAAAATATCAAAATATCCCTAAACTTTAGAAAATCAAGAAAAAATATATATAAGTCAGATTGATCCCAAGTTTCAGCCACAAAACTTTTACAAGATAGTTAATTTTTTTACAATGTCTTTTTGAAAACTAAGCATGTTTGCCTATTAGACTTTTATAATTGTTAGCTTATGATATTCTCCTCTACTTCAAATATTAATATCCTTATTGACACCTCAATCTAAAATAGTTTCATAAAAAATCTACTTACTCTTTCAAAACTTCATGTTGTTCTTCAATCCATTCTTTTGAGATATTACTTCAACCACTTATGCCTACCTTTTTGAGCGCTATGAATTTTCCCCATCGTAAAGTTGGTTTGTTGCCTTTGCAACATTGATATCCTTTTATCCAAATATATCCTCTACAAATTCCTTAAAGACCTATTTTTGTAAATTCCTTTCAAAGTATCTTAACACCTTTTAATATTACTTTCTCTCTAACTCTCCTAACCTTATTTCCTTTACAACTTGTTCGATGGGTAATTGCTTTTATAACTATATGCTCACTGTCTTCGTAGCTTGCATGAATGCCATTTCCATAGCAAAAATGCATGCTAACATTATAACTTATGATGAATGCTTAGCATTTTGAATTGCTTACTTGCACTTAATGTCTCATTGCATTAGTGCAAAAGCCAAGACTTACACTTGATCTAAGTATGGGCCCTATAACATTGCTCACAAGTCTGCTTGTGTTGGATTCAATTAATTCATAACACTCTGTAATGTCTCTTTCACACATTCAAATCTTCTAACATTCTATAAGTTGATACCATTTGGCATCTCATTGACTACCATAGCCCACTTGGAGTTGATATTCTCTAGCATTGTAGTCCTTACAACCTTTCCTACATGTGTTATTTAATGACTTTTTTAAATGCATTCTTTGGTGGTTACCCTATTTTAACATCCAGAAGAAAGGTTGAGCATAAAGCACTCTCTACTCTAGCATGAGCTTTACTTTACCGAGCAAATGTGAACTTATGGTCATTACTATAAAGTTTTTTAATCTTGGGATTGGGACTAAATAATGCTTGTTTGCTACCTTTCTTTTAAGTCATTATTGTCACTCTATAAAAAAAATTATGTAACTTAACCTACTACATCAAAAAATCTTATGGCTAATTGTGTGCTCTTTATTAAACTCACAAATTATGCACATTGTATCAATTCATCCTAATTTTTGCTTTGCCTATTGGCTATGCTCCCTCGACTAACATGAACAATCCCTCTAGATTGTCTCAACATGATTTTAGAACTTTTTTTGGAGTAATATGCTTTGCCCTTTGACTATACTCTTCTGAGTACCATGAATGATCCCTTGAGACTACCTTAACACAAATTTAGGCTATTCCTTCTAGAGTAATATGCTTATGCCCTTCAATTATGGCTATGCATTTCTGCACATGCAAGGTTTTACCCTCTAGCTATATTAATTCCTCTAGAAATGGCTAAGCCTTTTGGCAAACCTAGGCTTCTCTTGCTAAATAGGCTGTTAATTCACTCATTACTTTGGATGGTAGTTTAAATCCCTCAATGCCATTACTATAAATAAGTGCATAGCTAATATCTCATACATACAAGTAAGCCCTCTATTACAAATATTTATACCTAATGCATTAATCCACATTTACTCAAATGCATTATCCTCTCGTACTTTAGCTTCTTGAGCTAATTCAACCTTTTGTACCCTCTAATAAAGTCCTTCATAATGATTTGTTCGAGTTTGAGAATGATAGCTTCATATATTGGTCATTTACCATTGGACAAATTGCATCCAAACCAATTGTAGACTATTCAATCTTAGATCTCTAGCATAAATTGAGCTTTGATATTAAATGTCATTAACTGGTAGCTCTCTAACTGAAACTATGCAGTGCATGTTTGCCACTCTTGGTGAATATGCTAATCTTCCCATTAAACCTACATGGTACTCTTAGAATAGATAACAGGACTCAAAAGTCTACAAGCCATGATTGAATGTCATTAAAGCACTTGTGCATATCAAATTGTAAAATTGCTCCATAAAAGAAGCCTTCAGGCATAACGAACTTAAAATGGGACAAATTTGAATAAGGAGAAGGACATTTTATTCACTTAGTTTATATCTCATTTTATAGTTTTAAATGTATAAGGGATGGCCATAAATCAATACATTCAAGTCCGTAGCTCACTATCAAGGCACCTCATTAAGCCTTCTTAACACTGCACCATTTTAAAAAGTATTTTGAATAAAAGCCTACTTGATAGAAGTAAGCATACTTTTTTCAAGTCATCATAAGCCCACTTTCCTATGCTTGGAGTGTCTAATTTGCACCATAACACACTAACATAAAGATAAAAATTTAAAGATCATAGATCAGGCTTTTTGTATCCCTTTAGATTCTCCATTATTTCAAAATTATCAAAATATCTCCAAATTTGGAAATTTTGAGAAAAATAGTGTGTAAGTTAGATTGATCCTAAATTTCAATTACAAAACCTCTATAACATACTTAATTTTTCCACAAAGTCTCATTAAAAATTGAGCACATTTGCTTATTTGATCCATCCCAATTGCTAGCTTATGACATTGTTTTGATACTAAATGTCACAAGTTAGTAGCTCTCTAACCAAAATCATGTAGTGCATGCTTGTCACTTTTGAGAAATGCTAGCCTTCCCATTAAAGCCATGCAACACTCTTGAAATAGATGATGAGACTCACAAGTCTGCAAGTCATAATTGAATGTTGTTGAAACACTTGTGCATATTGAGTTGCAAAATTATCTCACATAAGGAGCCTTCGATTACAATAGTTAAAAAATGTGATAAATTTGAATAGGGATAAAGACACTTCATTCACTTAGTTTATGCTTTATTTCATAATTTTAAGTGTATAATAGATGGTCATAAACCAATATACTTGAGTCCTTAGCTCAATTTAAAGGCACCTCGCTAGGCCTTTTTCACACTCTACCTTCTTAATGAGTATTTTGAACAAAAGCCCATCTAGTACAAGTAAACATATTTTTGATAAGTTGTCATAAGCCTTTTTCACCATTGCTTCAAGTGTCCAATTTGCACTATAATGCACTAACATGAAGAAAAAAATGTGAAAATCACAGATATAGGTATTTCAAACCCAAGATTTTTCAACCATGCCAAAATTAGAAAAATTAGGAAAAATAATATATAAGTCGAATTAATTTCAAATTTTAGCCACAAGACCTTCACAATATACATGATATTTTCACAAAGTCTCATTGAAAACTGAGCATGTTTGCTTATGAAATTGTCAAAATTGGTAGCTTGTAATACTTTGCTAGGAGTATCAAACTTGGTAGTGAGTTGATTTGAGTCTCATTTGATCCAATAGTGATATTGCCTCAATTAACATTTGTTCCAAAAGACTTGTCAGTGTCTCTTTCAAGATGATAGAATCATCAATTATCGGCGATCAAGTTTGAACACAATGTGGTGGCATCCATTTCATTTACTCAAAGTTAACGAAGCTGGAGAAGAACCTATGATCACCGATGGCCTTATACCTACTAAACAAATGAACCAAAGCGTTAGTAAAGAAATCTTGATTTAATATGCTCATCGCAGAAATCTGAATCTTAGGACAATGAAATCTTCTTATTCAATTGCAACTGTTGAAGAATTTGAAGAAATTCGGTGGGTGTCAAATCCAATGGTTTTATGCTTTTAGATTTTTCTCCCTTCAAAAGTGGCCACAAGGCCATTTTTTATTTAAAATGTGGTTAGATTAGTCATAGATGACATCAAGGATAATTTTGCATTGCATCAAGTAGGATTAGGGTTTATAGTTTGAGTAGTCAAATGATTATGGCCACCAAGTTGTGGGGATCCTTGGTTGTAGGTTTCAGAAGTTTCTAATAGGTTTTGGTGATATTTTGAGGGAGGATCGACCTAATGTTTGATTAGATATAAGGCTTGAAATGAAGGAAGTTCTCTCTGAAGTTTAGGTTGTCAAAATGTAGTAGATGTTAAGTCAAATTATACAAAGTGGGCCAAATTTGTTCTTTAATTCATTTGGAAAAAAGGGATACTGTTGAATATTCATTATCACAATGATGTCGTGATACTTGTTTAAAAAGAATTCATACAAATGGTTGTGACTTCTAGTTCATGAAAAGTAATTAGAATTTAAAAATGAAACATTTTTGCATATAAAATATATGTAATGTTAGTGGAATGGATTGCAAAAAAGAATCGCAAAAACACAAGAAAAAAATTTTAAAAACAATAAAAAAAGACAGGGTTTTAGACGATGAAGGAAAATGTCTAAGTTATACTGTGACGGGCACATGGCAATTTAGAAAAAGGGGTTGCAGCCATATACTGTCAAAAAAATATCTTCTGATATTTTAGAAGATGTAATTATATATATATATATTGCAGAAGACTTTTTCTGTTACATTTCCTTTCAAATTTTTAATGGTCGAAGAGGATTAATTTGTATTATTATTTTTTTAATGTAATTGATTATACAAAAATTAACTTTTCAAAATTACTTTTACACTCAAAACTAACTTTAAATTAAGTTTGGAAATAATAATTTATGCTTTCAAACTTAATATTTAAATATTATTAAATGAGGAATATTAATTCAAAATTAATTATATTTAAATATAATTCTTGCCATTACGGTACAAAATAACTTTAAAAAATAATTCATTTTGTTGCACCTTAAGCACTTTTCATTTTCATAGTATATTTTTTTATGAAATTATTTTTCTGATAATACTTGTAACTTAAAATTATAACTAAAGTTTTATTTCTTGTTTATTTTTTTTTCAAAGCGTTAATAAGACCTTTAAAATTGAAAAAGAACATAAAAAACATAAATGAGATTACTTAGGACACATTCATAGAAGAAGAATTCATGAATAACTTCATAGAGAAATATGTCAAATTTAATAGAAATATTTTTATCCCAAATTAATTGAATATATAGTAACAAGTATAGTTCATTCAAGTAAATTATAATTAAATAATTATATATACATATATAAAGTTATTAAAATAAATCATCTTCATATAAAATTTTAATTTTGATTTTAAGTTATATGTATTATTCAAAAAATAAAATTGTCCTTATAACAAGGAAAATTGCTCAAATTGAAACTGAAGTAAGTAGTTTTTAAATTTTTTTATAATAGTGGGGATTATTTTGATTATAATTAATTATGAGTAATTATTTAAAAATAATTTAAATTAAAATTTCATATTGGATATTTTTAAATATTAAATTTATGATTAAAATTATTATTTTCAATTTTTATTTTAGATAAAGAAATAATTTTGAAAGTGAATTTTCTAACTAGGGTTTGGGAATTCAGTAAGAAATCATTGTTAAATTAATAAATTGATTATTACCAATCCAGTGGGAAAAAAGGGAGATAAGAAAATGAGAAAAGGGTAGATGCAATACTTAATTAATGGCTAACCCTGGAGACAGCTAAAAATTTTTAAGGGGTTGGATTTTTCACTGTTCGGCTGTGTTTTTTAGAATCTTGGCAAGTAATTCAAACAAAAAATCACATTCAATTTTTTTAAAAAATTCAATTTAATAAAGAAAAGTACGTAACTTATCTTGTATGCAGTAAAATTCATCATTTTTAATTATGAAGATAAACAAGACTAAAAATAGATTAATATAGGATGATGTCATCTTTTTTCCCATGTGTTTTCCCAAGTTTCATTAAGAAAAAAAAAAAAAAGCTCCCTTCAACCATTGATTTTAGGGGTCAAGTCTCAGGAATGCTTCCAGCCCCCACGACACTTTGTATATTCTATCTTGAGCTCATTTTATCTGTGTTCAGTATATCAGATACCGACTTCTAATTACTTGTTAAATCATAAAATTAATCACAGCTGGCCGCACTATTACTTCAATTACTAGTGCAATACCCGTGCTAATATTAAAAATATCTTAACTTGTGAAACATATAAGGAGTATGGTTAATATGATAAGTAATATATAATAAATAATATGAAATAATAGATAATAGATAATATAAAATGAGATAAAAATTGATGTTGTCCTTAATTATAAACCTTATTATATATCAGGGCGGTGGAAAGTTGCAAGCAAGGTTCCGCCTCCCCAAAAATTTTGATACCTCAATTTTAAATATAATAATTTTTTACTGGCTCACAAATTTTAAGATTATACATATTTTATAAAAAATTTTGATACTTCATGTCTCGATCCGCTGAAAAATTCTAACTCTGCAATTGATTATATATACACAAACCTAATGTAAAAATGAGATTTTTCTTATAATAGTAGGAGTGGTTAAATAATTAAATGCATACATACAAGGATCAGAAATCAAATCCTAAATGCAGCGGAAGTCACAGAGCCTTCAAAAAATATCAAGTGCCACTAGCAAAAAAAAATTCATGAATTTTAGGTCACTATTTTCATTAAAAAAGAAAATATAAAAAAAAAAGAAAAATATGAAACTAATCCACTTCACAAAACAAATTATAAGGCCGAATTCAATGGACTAGGGGTGGTTCGCATGATATAATATGTTAATATTTTGTACACTGCATGTGTATGAAATTTAAATTCCCTCTTCCATCCCTGCATTATTTTTAAATAATTTATTTTATTTAAATTTTAATAATTTAGAATTTACGGTATACCTTTTTTCTTCAATATTCTAAAGTTTTTATGCTACTAGAATTATAATTTTTTTATGCATGAGTTATACTATTTATACTATTTAAAAGTTTTGGTTCCTTTTTTATCATATTTTATACATCATTAAATTTTTAAACTTTCCACGTATAATCTGTTATCCTTCCAAAATTTTATGGTAATGCTTGTGATTTAGTAAGTATTCATATATATATATATATATATATATATATATATCGGTATGCCAAAATTTTCTTATATCTTTTCTAAAATTTCGTTAAAAGTTAAAAATTTTCAATTTCTTATACAATTTTTGATGGAATTGCAAATTTTTTTACAGTTTTTAATTTACATAAAAACAAGTATAAAATTGTAACTAAAAATATTAGAAATAGTAACCCAATTACCCTTTTGGATCTTTGAATTTTGAGAGAGTGCATCTACTATATATTGTGTATTAGCTTTTAACTCGTGCTATGCACTGATTTAATTGAATTGAATTGAATTAATAATAATTTATAATGTAAATTTAAACTTTTAAATTTTAAGTTATCAAGCATTCAAACAATTAATTTAAAATTTATCATTATTCTTTTGTCATTAGGTGACAATTTCCATTATGCTTTTTAAAATACTATATCTTTAGTAAAAATATTTAAAATAACATTGTTATTTTATGGTTTCATCTATTGCTTTTATGGAAAATGCTGGTTGGCCATAGGGGCTAGCTTGATTCTGATTGTGCCTTAGAGGTACATGTGAAGGATGGTGAAAGAAATAGTATGTACAGATAGAATAGATGATAGTTTAAGTAATCAAGTTTTTCTGTGAGTACTGATGTGCTTTTGCCCCAACTTATTGTGTTATGTGTCTTGATTTATTTGTGTTTATATACATCATTAGATGAAGTCAAAGGGAGTTACTATGATAGCCTTGCTTGCCAAGGCAACCGCACTTGCATTGGTTAAACATCCAGTTGTAAACTCCAATTGTAGAGATGGTAATAGCTTTACATACAATAGTAGCATCAACACTACAGTTGCTGTGACTATGGATGGTGGATTGATTACACCAGTACTTTAGGATGTCGATAAAGTTTTTATCTAATCTAATTTAGGCAGGTTTTCTTCTAATATTAGGTGGCATGAACTCGTAGAAATGATATATTTCGTGGTGTATTGTAGGTTGACATTTATTCATTGTTAAGAAAGTGGAAGGAGTTAGTCAATAAGGCCCGAGCCAAGCAACTGCAACCTCATGAATATAACTCAAGTACTATAACTGCATCTACACAATTGGAAAGTATGCAAAACATTTTTATACAGATGACTTGTTCATTTGTACATATAGTTCTGTGTGTATCAGTGTTCTTGCTTTTAGAAATTATATTCACTTGGTATTCTCTTGCTTACAATAGTTGTGCCACTTGTACAAGAAGATTGGCTCATAATGGCCTAACTCTAATAGAGAAAATTAGATCATGAATTATGTGTGGAGTTCACCCCTTTCATGAGGTCATTATTAGCCTGTCTCATTGTGTAAGTAACATTTTCATTAGTAAAAGTTAAACTTGTTTCATGAGTCATCTATGAATCTTATCTAGTGGGTATTATGTTTTCTAGGTACTTTCACTTTTTCAAACCTAGGTATGTTCTACTTGTATATAATACCAAGGTTGAAAAATATCTAATATGTGTATAAGGATAATAGTAGAAATACCTTAGACTTCATCACTACCAGATTTAATAAAAGGAATATAGAACCCTATAACAATAAACTGAGAATAATAGACTTTGAAATTTTAATGACACAAAATTCAAAATAAGCAAGATGAATGTTGAATTTATATTTAACCTTAAACTTCTCCATTATCAAATTTAACAAAGGGAAGTTATTTGTAGTAACTAAACAAACATTAAAAAGGATTTAAAAAAAATTAATTGCAGCAACTAAATGAAAGCATAAATGCAACAAAAAGAAATAGAATATAACTAATTTTTAAATTGCTAATACCAATCAGACCAAATAATCCTTTTCATATTGTTAGAGTGGTATTATAGTGCTTGGTCTTTAATAAGTGTTCACTTAACAATATCAACTGAACGAATCCAATAAAGAGAGATTTTCGCATCAAAAGTCATAACTATGTCATTAATGCACTTATTAATCTTACACATTTACTCTAGTTTTGGGATGGCAAGAGTCTATCTTACAATATCATTTCGACACAGATGATTGTTGTAGGAAAGCTACCTTTGAATTCAAAGGTTTTTTATGGAAAACATGGAACTATCTTGGATAGTAGTACAACTTATGCATACCTATTAGAAGCAACATTTATAGTATTCAAATATGTTGTAAGTATTGTTAACATTACTATATGATAAAAACTAGTTACAGCTTTGAGTCTTACTTTCCATATTCTAAACACCTTGGAGTGTTTCCAATCTTGAGCATATGTCCATCACACATATATTATTACCTTTGAGGGATGTTGTTTCCCAGTTTGCAAACAATGGAGTGTCAAGATCAATACTTCTTTAACTCTATGGATAGATCTCTCTTAATAGCATGGTTCACAATCCTCATTAAAATGTTAATGGGGTTCTTAAATCATCATTGATTTTGTGTATTTGATGGGTAGTATATATATGTCATCCTGTATTTATATCGTATATGCTTTTTTTGCATATGCTTTATGTGTTCATTATAGGTAAACATGAGTATAGAAATACATCCAATGTCATAAGAATTTAACTGGAATAGTGCAACAGTTAGCCTAATCCAATCATCCCTTTTTTACGGCTATCTACTAACCCAGGTGTGACCAATATGCCCTAGTTGAAACCTCTGGTGCATGACTTCTGTTCTAGAAGTTTATACTAATGTGATCAGTATTAAGAGTTTAGACTTGAGACTATATATATGAATATGTAAACTTATTCATCATTTTCACACACAAGTTCTACTTGCATTAATGTCAAACTAATTACTGCACATTACATCATTTTCACATAAAAGTTCTACTTGAGACTATATATCATTTTCACATAGAAGTTCTACAAACATAATTGAAACCTTTAATGTGTTACTTTTATTCTAAAAGGATGAAGAGGATAGTGAGGCAAAACACTGGAGAAAGTTTTTGTGATTGCTTTTAATAACTAAAAAGAAAAAAAATACACACATAGATGAAATCAATAACTATGGGGAGATATCTTAGAGTCATGTTTATGGAAATTAAAAATGCCCCATTAAAAAAAGTTAGAAGTATCATAAAAGAAATTCACTTTTGATTTAAAATTAAACATTAGGAATCTGTACAACACAAAATTGCAATTAATCAAACTTAGTCACAAACATAGAAGTAGATTTTCACTAAATATGTCAACATATGAAGGAATAACTGAAGGAAATTAATTGAAATAGTAAGAAATCCTAACTCAAAGAATTAAATTACTCATTCCCTCCTTGATATATAAGAGGAGGAACATAGAAAATATTTTATAAAGAACTTGAATAAGTTTTAAAGAGCTCACTGATAGATGAACCACACCAACCAAAACAGATGGATAACTTTTTGCAGCTAGGTTATGAAACAAAATTGATTGAAATCGAAGAAAAGCATGAAAGAGATGTAGACAGACCTGACGATTATGGGCGAGTGACAAAGGAAGTACAAATATGGAGGGTTGATTGAGCATGAAGAGAGAACCAATGCCCAGTACAGTGATAGAAAGGCATGGATATGTGGAGGAGGAAGAAACATGTAGTGCCAATACTGAATAAAGAGCGTGGAAACAACGCGCACGAAGAATTCATGGGCCGAAAGGTTCCGAAAGCCCAAAAATACGACTAATATATAATTAGTGGATTGGAGGATCACTTCCTATAGCAAATTTCATAATCATAGCCTACCATCTTGGCTATCCATAAATGTAGGGCTTCATTGATTGCTTGTTGCTATAATAAAAATTTAAGTCTAAGTGATATGCCATAATTTTTAAACACCTTCTCAATATGTTAGCATTCCATTTTTTTACAGCCATCATTTTTACTTTTCATATACCTATAATACATGATGTGTTAGTGTTAAAGCTTTGCTAAAATAAGCTCATGGCCTCCCTTTGAGTTAACATTACCCCTAAACCATACCTAGAAGCATTAGATTCCACTGAGAATTCCTCATGAAAATCTTGTGAAATTTGTACTGAAGCTAAGTTCATTGCTTCCTTAGAGCATTCACAAATATATATATATATATATATATATAAAAATAGAAGAAGAATTAAGAAACAAAAAGAAAATATAAAAGAAGAAAGAGACTTAGGGAAGGGATTTCACTACCAAAAAAATTGCTTTCAGTGACAATAAAAATTGTCATAAAAAATTAATATTTTGTCACTAAAGATATATAGTGACAACAAATTATTATACCAAAAAATCCTGTTACTAAAAATCTTTGTGACAACAAATAATGTTTATCGCTAAAACTTTTCATTTTGTAATATGATTTGCTATCACTATAAATTAGCACTTTTGTGACAATTAAATCATATGGTCACTGAAAATGATATTAGTTTAGTGATGGATTTTATTGTTACTATAAAATTGATATTCAGTGATAAGATGATATTATTGTCATTGATTGATAACTTTAGTGACAACTATTGTTATCACAAAAAAAAAATTTTAGTGACGATATATTTTTTATTATCACTACAAATATAGTATTTGTGATAATTAATATTATCACTATAATTTTTTTTGTGTTAATATATTTATATTATCACTCAATACATAATATTTGTGACCATCATTATTGTCACTAAAACCTTTTTTAATGACAATATATGTATGCTATCACTACAAACTTGTTCTTACTAAAATTTGTTTTCTATTTTACAAATATGCATTGTTCACAATATTTTTTACATACCCTTATATATTGAATGCTAATAACCTAATAAGAACATAATTAAAAAAAGTTAGATATAATATTCAAAATAAACTCATGTCAAAGTTACAACACCAATCATATATATCCAATTCACATTGACAAAGTCATAAAGTTCTAACATATCACTATATTTTCACCCAAAACAAATCGCTATATATTGTTAATATTTGAAACAAATATGACAAGTGGATTAACTTGAGAGATGAGGTGTAGTGTTACTTGTTGTACTTTGCTAACCTATATGCAATAAATAAAGATAAAAGTTTAATTATAAAACTATAAAAAGAAAGTTGGATAGGATCTTAATAAAAATTAACAAATGATTATAACAATATACACGCAAATTGATGGGTTCTTACTAATTATAAAGTTTGGGTTTTAGTATGTTGCAATTCTAGTAAAACCTTGAAAATGATATTATGTCAGCCATGAATTACTATTATCTTTTCCGACAAATTTTCTTATTCTAGTACATGTATATTATTGTATGTGGTAGCATTTTGCTAACTAAACTAGATTGATGATATGCCATCCATGAACTAGAAACTTATTTCTCATATGCTAGTTACATGCAAATGAATGTTGGTTTCTTTTCTACAAAATTTGGAATCAGTGTGTGTATATGATTTTGGACAAACATATTTTCATGGAATGGATGGATGATTGCTTTTGTATGGTTATATTGCAACTAATCAGCTCATAACATGTGGAGTTTGAATGCTATGACCAAGATATAGTAGAAGCTTAGGCACAAAATTAAAATGGAAGGGCAACCATTACTTGTGACAAAGTGGGTAACATGGATGCCATGCATCTTGAAACATAGCTTCAAATTGTTCTTAAAAATTGCCCTTCTATGCTTCTAAACATACCAAAATCCAAAAGTTTTTAAAAAATTAAAAGGGGATCCAATCTAAAGGATGAAATTAATAAGTATAGTTAATACAAACATGTCTATAAAATTTTGAAAGTGGTCCACTAATAAGCACAATCTAACTATCATCATGTAAGAATCATCAATGATAAATGTAAATTTTATGATGAATACCTGATTAACAGTAAGACACTGACCTTTCAGTAATCATAATCTAAGATATTTTCAACTATCTTGGAACCTGATAAAAGAAATCCTTGTCCAAGAGGATTGTATGCCATAATTCTAATCCCAAGCTCCGTGAGAATCATGAATCCATCATTAAAAAATAAAAAAAATTACTAAGTTCCTAAACTAACATACTGACAACCAACCAAAACCTTTGTACATATAAAATGAATATAACTTTGTTTGTTTCTAAAGTGAATATATATTCAAGCTTATAGCAAAAAGCATATAAAATAGTGAAAACTGTATAGGGCAATTGCTTAAACTAAAACCCTTATACATATAAGAGTTCATATTAACTTCTTAAATGCACTCAATTTTTTTAGAAAATTGGCATTTCATATCCCAAGTACAAGTTTCATCATTTTATATGACTTTATATCTACTTTGATTAGCTATTTTGAGAGATTCTCATCAATACATGACTAACTTTAATTATCTTAGCACATAATGTCATTACATGGACTTCTACATGAGTAAGTGCAACAAAGAACTTTAACAATATATATATAACATGCAACTTATTGAGATTAAAACAAATATACTTAAATAGAAAAAGCAAGCACGACTTGATCTCCTTACATGACATGATACAAGTATAGAACCAAGAAGTAAATCTAAAACATCCTTTAGCTTCTCATAATCCACAAAATGAAATTTTTGTAAGAGAAAAAAAAGGCAAACAAGTGAATAAAAATAAATTTAGAAATTAATCACCAAAATCCAAAAAAAGTGAAAAGATTAGTAATAAGATCAATGAAAACTTTGTTATAGAGAAACTACACACACTAACTAATCAAAGCCTTAAAGATCAAATAAATGTATATTATTACAGGGAATGATTAAACCTGTCAATGTATAAATTCATTACAAGAAATTTCTACTCGCTTTTTTTAACAAAGAATATCACTTGGTATTCACAAACTGTGTAAATATATCATTTTGCCAGAAGAATTACTACTTAATGAAGATTTGGCATATTGGCTAATTGCTACTGAAGGCTTTATCTAGTTTGACAAAAAACATGTTTTGTAAGAATAATTTTAATTTTAATCAAAAGTTACTATTTGGCATTATAAACCAAATTAGCATAATTTTAATACAAATATGTCAAATAACTCCATGAAGTTATTTAAGTAAAAGAACAAAGGCACCTATATACTTTAAGTTGCTCATAGAACCAAATTTTATGATTATCACTCGAATATAATCCTAAAAATTATTTTCAGTTCTATCTTATAATTTATGATTCATGATGATTATGGGGAAATGCTATGTAAAAATGGATGTACATAGAAAGAAAAATGATGATGATGAAGATGAATGATTAAAGGGAAGAAGGAGATAAGAAAGAGTACTTTTAGGAAGTTGCTAACAAATTAAAGTGTCTTCTTGTAATACTTTTTTATTAGTCTTTCAAACTTATCATAATTAGGTGATTACAGTTTATTACTCTAGTGATGCATTACCATAGTCCCTCCTTACTATAATTGATTAAAGGCAATATATAATTTGATGTCTTTTATTTTTTTTAATAAGATAAAGATTTCTTATAACAAGATGGATATAGTTGAACAACAATGGTTACCTAAAATTCAGCAACAAATATACATCAAAGTTCAATGCATACTTTGTTTCTATTTAACCTATGAAAATAACAATCCTATAAAAAAGTCCTCTCCCATTGCATGCAATCTCAGATATTAAGTTGCATGAATTTTAACATACCCATGATTTAAGTCACAAAAATGATAGAAAATAAAAAGACTTGGGATCATAAAAAATTGTGATCATTAGAAATACCGGTAACATTCTCACATAGGCCTATAACAAGGATTGAGAGAAGGATTTCCATTGTAAAAAACAAAAGTATCTAGCTAACAATTAATTTGTTTTATTGAACTCAAATTAAATCATTTTAAGATCAATTTTCCAATTGTTATCACCTGCAAATTGATTAAATCCAAAACCTTTTACAAAAGGAGAAATAAATAAAGACTTGATATTTAACATAATGTCAAATCAAAGATATCCCTACTTGAAAAATAAGACTAGATGCATCAAATCCATTAACAAAATAACAAATCTAAAAAAAATTACCTTTAAACTTTTCCCAAACGATGCACACTATTTAAAATGAGTATTGAAGCTCTCACCAAAAGATAAAATGAATTAAAAAAGAACTCACTTTCGAAATTGAATCTATAAAGAAGCTTAAGATAAAAGAATCTGACTAAATTCTGATGGAAAGCAAAAGTCTTAACTAGTGTTTTAATGCATCAAGAGAGAAAGAAGGGAGAAAGAGAAGTGTATTGTGTTGTTTAGGTTTACAGGGGATATGGATAGAAATTCAATGTATTCTTTCTTGTTTCCTTACAAGAGGTGATTTAAACAACAACATTTACCTGACTTTTAATTTCCTATTTTGAATTAACCTCTAACTTCTTCAAAAAAATTTCCTTTTTTTAATAGAATCTCTAACATAACACTTAAAAACTTTATATGACTACATTAACTTGCCATTGGAAGTTTTATGGGACAATATTTATTTATTGTAACTATTTTTTACTTTTTTAATTTATCAAAAGAACTTTCTGTGACAACATTAAGTTATCATTAAAAATTTTCTATGACAATATTTATTTGTTGTCATTATATATTATTTTTTTATAAAATTAAAAATTATTGCTAAATATAAAAATTAAATATTAGTAACGAAAATTAAAAGTTGTCACTAAAAATCATTATTTTTTGTGACAATAAATTCATTTTGTTGCTAATATTGATGATTTAGTGACAATTATGAAATATTGTCACTGAAACATTATTTTTAGTGACAAGAATATTACACGTCACTGAATTATTATCATTAAAAGACTAATTTCTTGTAGCGTCACTTCTAAAATAGGGTTATGACACAATGAACCAAAGACAACCAAAATGACAAAATGACTGATAGTGAATTTCGAGAACAAATATGGTTCTCACTTTTTTACGAGTAACTTGATTTTGAATATTTTTTTCATTATAATAATTGTTTTGCAATTGCCAAGAACAAATGGGGTTATAGAAATTTTGAGTGTAAATTGATTTGATTTTTTTTTTTTACAATTTGCTTTACAATTGCTCAGAATAAATGGAGTTATGGCTATTTTAAGAATGAATTGATTTTGAATAGTATCAATAAAGTCATTTACAAAAATATAAATTACATGTGATGTATGTGAATTTCTATTATTAGAGAAGTTTTTATTTTTAGGTTGCAATAAATAGAATAAGAAGTCATTTCACCTCTTGTCCCTAAATATGAATAGTATGTTCTAAAAAATTCTTACCCAAATTTGATGTGGTTGGCAAGAAGAAAATAATTTAGGCAGGTAAAGTATTAATGGATGAAAGTACACATAGATGATTCTTATCACTTAAAAATATTCATGTAGAATAGGTAAAAAAGACAAGAAATATATAGTATTTTCATACATAAATGATAAGCATAAAGAAGTGCTTTGTGTTTTAATTAGTGGTGAAGTTATTTTAGTGTTAATTTTGTTGTTGTTGTTTATGCATTTGTAAAATTTATCTTAGTATCTAAGCACAATGCTAGAATTAAAGGTTTGATTTTGTTGAACAAGATCAATATAACTCCTAGATATGGTGTTTACCCATTGACTTAGCCCAAGAAAAGGCATGAAATGTATGGTTTTAATAAGTGAAAGGCCTAAATATTGGAGTAGGTGGGGTGGCATTAGTTGAATGGTGGTATAACACCACTTATCACTCATCCATTCACACTACACCCTATGAGATTCTATATAATAAAACTCCCTTTGTGCATACTCTTTACATGCTAAAGGATGCTATGGTTAGGTCAATGGACAAGAGTTTTCAAGTAAGGGAGGAAGCCATACAATTACTTAAGTTTCACCTTTCCAAAGCTCAAGCTAGAATGAATAGCTATGTTCATAGGCATATAAGTGAAAGGGAATTTGATGTTGGAGATTTAGTGTTAAGTTGCAATCTTGCAAATAACAAATTATGACTAAGAAAACTTGCCTAAAGCTAGCTACAAGACTCTTTAGTCCTTTCCAAATGTTAAGGAAGGTTAGGAAAGTAGCTTACTAATTACAACTACCACTTGAGTCTAAGGTTCACCTTACCTTCCATGTCTTAATTACCTATAATAGATGATAATGGAGTAATGGCAAAAGAGCTTATGGCTATTTAGATAGTTACATGGTAAATAGAGGAAACCAAGCTATCACTCAAATGTTAGTTCAGTGAAGCAATTCATATCTTGAGGATGTCACTTAGGAATGTTTATATGATCTAAAGAAGAAATTTCCCTCTTTTGATCCTTTAGGAAAAAGATTCTTTCTAGTATTGGAATTTTAATAAATAATTTACACTACTATGAATTATTGATAGACATCAATTTTTTAAAAGCTTACACGTCTATTTTTTATCGATTTCTTATCGAGTATTGTTACAAATATATTATGATGTTAGTCATATAATTAACATGAAACAATAAAATAATGTTAGTTCCTATATTGATTTACCCATCATTGTTTCTTCATGGAAATACAACTCGATTAGGTAGGATGTCCATTATTAAGTTAGAGATATCAATTATTTCCAAGTGACAATTGTTAAAAAAAAAAATACTCAACATTGGTTTCTTATAACACCCAATGTAAATGGCTTATATACCACATTAACATTATTAAATAACTAATATTGTATGACATCCCTCCCCCTACCCAAAATAAAACATGTTCCCTTTTATACACTGACCTCGTTACTTTTGTACACCCTTTCCATTCTATGTAGCTTCTCAAAAAAGTTTCTACTACACTACTCCCAATTAGAAATATATATTGAACTCCTAAATGAAATAGAATACTCTAATTTTAAAATACAAACACATCATAAGAGAAAGAAAAAATAATGTACAATTTTGTATTATAGTACATAATCTTATATTTAGCCAATGCAATGCATAATAATGAAATCAAGATAGAAACCATATTTTCCATTACATTAATTCCATATAGTTTAGACACAGGATTAGATAATATCTCAAGATTTGCATTACTAAATGTTAGCATATGACCAAACCATTACAAACTATTAGAGAAAAAATAAGCACATGACAATTTGATAGTTGTAGTAATTATAAAGAAAATTCTTATTGGTGAAAACAAAAATACCTTCTAGTTTGTCATATATATATATATATATATATATATATATATATATATATATATATATATATATATAAATTAAGTATATTTAAGTCATTATTGGTATACGTATCACACATGAAACTTGCATTAACCAAATATTTCATTAACAAATGCAAACTAACAAACAAGCAACTTTATATGTAAGCATTACTATAAAAATGAGAACATTAATACCTTGAACTTGTGGTAAGAAATTCATTTGGAAAGGCCTTCAACCTATATCCTTCCACCATGATTTTTTTCATACATAGAACTCTTCTAAATTGCTTTTATATTAATCAAAGGTAATCTTGATGAGAAAATAGATGTCTCTTCGATATTAATGGCTATATTTTTGTCATTCCCACTACCAACAATTTGTCTCTTCCCTTAAAGAAATATAGACCACTTGTTATCAATTAGGTTCAACATATAAAAATCTTGTTTTGCTTAAGATGCCATTATGAACATGTTATGCTCTCTTTAAAATATATTAACTTAGAGTTTTATTATATAACATGAATAATTAGAATGATTGTATGCTGTTGCTAACAACAAAATTAGTATGGATAAAGAAAAGACTTCAATAAATAAGTAAGAATGAGATATGGGGTAAAATTAAAATTTTAATAGTTTAGTAAAGTTATAGGATGAAGAATTATGATATTAGATGGAAAAGGGTTAATGCAATAAAATAGTTTAAAGCTTCAAGTCTTTATTAGTAAGATGTGTGAGCATAGAGAAGATTTAAGAGATATTTTCAAAAATGCCTATGCCCTTATAAATGCCAAACTTTAAACCTTTAGGTATTATTCCTTTTTTTCTATTGTCTAAGCCTTAACTTTCCCATTCTCTTTTTCCTTCTCCTCCTCCTCCCTCAATTATCTTCTATAATCAAGCAACAATAGTAGTGTTAGTTAAATCCTTTACACAACCAAGGTAAGTCTCTCTAACAATAAGCTTTTCATTGATTTCCTCAAATTTGCAAAGGATTTTACAGAGTTTAAATGAATGGAAGGGAAGATGAACCTAGATATGAAATCTTTGGAATTCTAATTGATTAGTTTTGGGATTAGGAACCGAAGAGTTGCAGTAAAATTTAATCCATTTTAGCTAAAGATTCATGCGAAATGATTAGATCAAGACAAGGATTTAGTCATTACTTTCTGCAAATGATTTAAAGGCTTAATCGTTGATCACCTTTTCAACTCGCTTTCAGTCAAAAACTTTAAGGTATCTACATGAACTCATAAATCACTAGTGAACATCCTACAACCACTGATTGGAATTATCATCCTTTTCCTCGTAATACTAGCTATGCCCTTTCTAGGATTATGGTCAAGAAGAGCTACTCGGATTTTCTATGTTATGAGATTGTGTGAATAATAACAATAATATCTAAATTAACACCAAACACACCTATTTAAATAGGTGCACAGAAAATCTTAACTAATTAAGCTTTATTTCATGCATAATTATGAGCTTATAATTGAGCCTTATAATAATATGAAATTTTCATATACTAGGCTTAAATAATTTGATCCATCAATTCCAAATCTATTAGGTTCTAAATATGTGATCCTATAGGCCCTTATTATATTGGCAATAATTATAAACTATATTAATGATTAAAAATAATAAACAATGTCTAATAATATATCATTGTTACCTAAGTAATGAGAAAGTTAGTGATCTAAGTGAATCTATACATGTGATCATCATCTATGATCTTTTATCCTAAACATCTAGATTAAGCACGGGACATGGATCGTGTTATTTCCATATAACCCAGTTTAAAAGTTTCTTGATTTATAAGTAAGTTGACTAAAGTAGATATAATTGACATCCTATCTTAATCCATTTAAGCATAACCATGTGTGTTTCTCAACCTTACTTAATCAAGGGATCCACAAATGTCACTCTTATTATATAAGAAGGACAAATTTCATCTTGATCATACAAATTGCTTTGCATGATATGTGATATATCCAATGACTACTCTTGCATTTACTCAATCATGAGTGACATAGAGCAGTATCAAAATGTGGAACTCACATGTAGGAAACCTTGGCGATCTCATATTAAAAGACCATATCAATGATGATCACGAATAATTACTCATGATACTTATATAATGATCCATGTAGTGTTTTTAAGGTGAGTTAGTCTAGTATATAGATTCTCTAACTTATACTTATATGAATGCTTAATATTTCATATAAGTCACCACATATACTAGTCTTAATATATCAATGCAACCTAATCCATAATGATACATGACTAGGGACTTTTAAGAATATAGTTATTCTAAGGTTATTATTATAAATAAATATATTATGTAAAAAATATATATAAATATAATAATTAGAATTACTAACATGATTCAAATTCATAATTATCCATATGATTAGTTTTAAGGTATATACACTAATAATTAGGACTAAAAGATCATAAGATTTAACCTTTTGAATTCTCCTCCGTAATAGGTGAGTGTATGTGTAGCCTTAATCTAAATATTTACATGGTCATCTTTAGTTTGATTTTAAATTAGGTTTATGAGATAAATAAGAAATTTAATGATTCATGGTGATTATATGCATTTTATTATTGAAAATAACTTAAACAAGGTTGCTTTGATGAGTATTTATTCATTGATATGGTTTGGTGGTAAGAAAATGTTAGGTTTTGAATAAAAAAAATAGTGAAAAAAGCTTTCATGGAGTAGCTACTAAGGTTTAAGAAACTTAATATGACTTGCATTTAACTTTGTATCATGTAAGTGTATGATGTCTTCTTTGACCAAATATAAATTAATTGAACTACTATTTGAATATAAGTTTGGCTCATATTATTCTTTCTATAAATACTGCTATGATGTTTTATTATCAATGAATGTTATATATGGATTTCTAGATCTATATCAACTTAATCAGTAACTTATGTTGGATGATGCTTAAAGATAGGAGTGCATTGTTAAGGACTTACAGCATGAGCTCGAGAAAAGATGCTACTTTGCATTATACCACAAAAGATAAGTCTCATTTATATGTCAATTATGATATTTTTCCTAAATAGATTTTGATAGCTTAGTTATGCCATTTATTATAGTTATCATTAGATTCTTACAATAGTGATATCAAGAAGTAAGTTAATATATTGGATGGATCCTTTTTTTCGGAGATGTGCAATCCATGTTAAAGATTTCCTTAGTAAGAGTTCTAACCGTAGCTTACAAGTAGAGCTTGAAACTGGAGTTAGGTAGAGGTTTCTAATGGCCAAAACTAAAGGTATATTGTTAATAGTAGGATTATATCATGTTTAACCTAAAAGATTATGCATCAATAGGATTAAATTGACCTCCTATTTTATTGCGGTGTCCCAAAATAGCCTAGAAATGTAAAATATAGCTACTATATCATGGGTTACATACTCGATTTATTGTTTACTTGTAAACTCCCTAATAAGGTAATCATTTACTTATTTATAACATATCATATGCTAGCTTCATTAAATGAATTGATCTTGATGATAACATGTTAATTATGTACAAATTGCAATACTTTGAGAACAAGCACTAGCTATACACTCAAGAATAACTTAACGAGTTTAGAAAGTTTTGGGCATGATATTTCCTCTCAACCAAAGCTTAACTACAATAAATGACTTTAGGTATTCTTAAATATTATTTGTAGTTGAAATTAATTAAGTAGTTATACATTAGTTATTGATAATTGACTTATTTGTGAATGACTTATTGTAATTTGTGTTTTGAAGTAAAAATAAGAGTTCAAAACCTTTGTATGAAAGCTCTTACAATTGGTTATGATATTAACAATCACCATCTCATTTTGCAATTATTATGTAATTTGTTTCTGCATATGTTAATTGGTTGTTACTTATGTGTGTTGTCAATTGGTTGTTTTTGACTTATGCTTTTAAAAAAATGGTGCATGAAAAGATGTGATTTTCAATTTACAATTAACGTGTTTTAATTTATAAGATTGATTATTTATATAATAATTGATATCATTTTGTTTGTTAGAAGGATGATGTCATTGGACTTTAAATGATAGTTTTTTTATGAATAATTGAAATCTAAACCTAATAGACTTGCACAAGTTGACAATAAAAAGAGTAAAGCAATGGCTTTATTTGCAAATTTTATCTTAGGATTTTTCTAACTCTAAAATGATACTCTTTCTAATGAAGTATGCTCTCTTTCTAAATAAAAGATAATACTCTTTGCCAAAAATTTTTACAAGAATGAATTTCTATTAGCACATTACTAAATCAATAGGATTGAGCACTTAATGGAAAAACTCAAGATTTAAAAGTGAGGCTTTTTTTTCCATTTTTATTATTGCAATTTAGTTTTTCATTTCATAATCTATCATATTTTGTTGTCTTTTATTTTAATGTAACTTTTATAAGTTTATATAGGTAAGTAATTTGATTTTATTAATCTTTTTTGTCATTTAGTCATATTATCCACTATCTATTTGTATGAAATGTGTACCCTTATTTTTTTTTGAAAATTTTATGAATGCTCATCACATTTGTAGGGATTGGATTCAATTGTGCTTTTGTAAGGAGTATAAACCTCACATATTGAGTAATGGTAAGTCAATATTTAATACAGCACTCATATGTGATTTGGGTATTCAATATAACCTCTCATAATTTTCAAACTTAGAAGATTTATTATTTAAAATTGTTGTTATTGGGATTATATAGCTTCACATGGGAAATTATATTCTATTTTTAGGTATGACATTTTAGAAGCATGAATATAATAGGAATAGTGAAGATTAAGGAAGGAGGAACTGGTAGAGGAAGTTAAGGTTATGAGGGAAAAACTAAGATAAGGGAAATAAGTTAGGATTGGTAGCGAGAAGTATATACCATGCCAGTTATTAATATAAACCATGGTAATATATCTAAATTGGATATTGATTATTTATAAACAACTAATGTTGAATGTTACCTCCCACATCTCTAGCATAAAATGTGATGTTAAGTTTCATATATCATAACCAATGCTGTTATAATTTTTTATGACTATTTTGCAATTAATGTGAAATTGTATTTACAATGATGCTCGATTAAATGTTACTAATATATTAATGATTAATCCTCAAAACACCCAAGAAGCTTTATGTGACTTCCATCTGATTTTAGATGATGCTCAATTTAATTGTTATGAGGTTGCTGCTTGTCCTAGATGGGCAATGTAAAATGTTGCTCAATAGTGGAACCAGTTAGGCTGCAATCTTGGCTTAGCTGAGCTTAACAGAGGTTAGAAATACAGGCTTTGGGCATTAGTAGTGTAACAATGTTTGTTACTTTTTTTTACTCCATTTTAAGACTAAGTCATCACTACCTCTTAATTGGGAATTTACCCAATTTGCAATCCCCAAATTTGTACAGGCTAGTTAATCAACTAGCACTATGGCAATAAGGCAACAAAGTTCATAAATGGGTGGAGAGGAAAGAAGAAGAGGAATGGTTGCAGTGCTATGTTCAAAGCTTTGTTATAGCACAAATGGTAAAGACGGAGTTAACATTAAAAGTGAGAAAGGAAGAAGAACATTAAAAATTATTTAAAGCTCTACATGAAATGAAAAATTTTCCCCAATGTAAATAGTATTTCGATTGATGTTAGTAAGTTGGATGGGGGCATAAGCAATCAAAATCGACCGAAACTCAACAATCATTTTAGATTTCAAATCGCTTTTATGCACATTCCTTTATTAAACCAACTAAACCCATTATTTTTTAAGTTCATGTGGTCGATGATGGTTGGATGTGAAAGTTCTTTTTAATAAAAATATTTTAATGGACTACCATTAATTAGGTCTTTTATTTTATTTTATTTAAAATGAGCAGAGTTTGACTCTAAAGTTATAATTCTAAGTCTAGTTTTTGTGATAACTTTTATGGACTAAAAATGCCTGATGAGCTGATGTTTTCTACAATAAGTGTAGACCTTTAACTAACTAGATTTTTTATGAGTAATCTTAGTAGAGTTTTCTATTTAATCAAGTTAGGTCTCCCTAGTCACTTTATGCTCTATTTTATAATCACAAAATACTTTGTGAATCCTAGTATCTTATCAGTTGCAAACTCATAGAGAAGGTAGGGAAGATTAAACCTTTATTCATCAATTAATTCATATTTCATTATAGAAAATACAGGTACGCTATTTTTTTTTGAAATCATGTATTTTATATTCTTGATCTATGTAAGTTTTTATCTTGTATGAGCAATTTTTTCTTACATTTGATATTAAAACTTCTTACAATAAATTTAGAATTAAAATACATGTCTTCTTTATATAATTTATATGATTGTTATCATCTATTTTGATTTGATAATTTTTTTATCAAATTGATTGATATATTTAGATATATTTCATTTTCTATTCTCCCTTATTTAATTTGATATAATATAATTGTCTCTTATGTTTTGTTAAAATATCAATTTGATTTTACTATTCATGTATTATGGTTTTTGTCATGGTTGATATAATATAATGTGATTTGTATTATGGTTTTCATAATGGTTTTTGATTTAATTTTGAATATTTGCTAAATATTATGGTTTTCATCATGGTTGATATAATACAATGTGATTTGTATTATGGTTCTCATCATGGTTTTCAATTTAAAATATTAGCTGAATATTATAGTTTTTGTTATGGTTGATGGCATCTATTAAGGTGCCTTGCATCTTTAGATTGAAGATGCAAACACCTACAGTGTCAATGCATGGCACATGCGTGATCCACATACACGCAATGTGTGTGTGGTCCATGCATTATGTTTTATACATTTTTTTGGGTTACAGTAAATATTTATGCATTTCTATTTCATTAAAAAAATTATCATGAAAACTTTAGAAAAATTATATATTTTTCCATATTTATACTAGTGTATTTCGCTCTCCCAAAATTGCAATCCTAAATACACACTCTCTTAAAGAAATTAGGAGAAAATTAAGAAAATCTAAATTTTGTACCATATATATATTGACATTGTATTTTGATACAATATGATTTTTCTTATGATCAATATTAGTGTATATTGTTTAGCATCTCTTAATAGACTGGTCATGTTTTATTTTAATTTATAATTTTAAGCCTAATTTAAATATCCTAGTTCTTTTGGAAGACTTATGGGTTAAAATGAATAATTATCACCAAAGTGAAAATTAAAAATGAGCTTATATATTTTTAATTATTTCATATAATGACATGCCCAAAGGGTTATTGTATGATATGATTTGAAATTATTTTATTGAAGTAAAACATTATTTTTAGATTTATTTTATTATTATAAATTTTACCTGTCCAAATGGAGTAATTTTGTAATAATAATATATTATTTTAGTTAGTTTTGATTTTAGGAGGGTTTTTTACACACTGCATTCTTTGCCCAAAGGGGAGAATATAGTGATATTTTTCATATACTCCTAAATGTGGTTATGGATAAATTTAAAATGCCCAAAACTAATATATTACATCTCTAATTGTTCCTTAACAATATCTTTTGTAGTGAACAAAAATATTGCAACTATTAAATTGTTAAATGGTACAAATTATAAGAAATGTAAGCAAGATATAAGTTTGCTATTGGTATTATAGATCTTGATTTAGCCTTACATGAGTTAGAACCGCCAGTACTCACTCTTGAAAGTACTCAAAAGTAAAAAAATTATTATGCAAAATGGAAGAGATCTAATAGACTCAATGTCACTGCAATCAAGAGATCTGTACTTTGAATATTTGTTGGGTGGATTAGCAAATGCAATCAAGGCTAAAGAATTTATGGATGCTATAGGACAAAGGTATCAAGTATTTGATAATGCTAAATTTGGATACTTGATGAAGGAATTGACGACCATGAAATATGACAATATTAGTGTAAGAGAGTTTATTATCAAGATGGTTTACCTCCAAACTCAATTGAAGAATTTAAAAATTGAATTCCTGAATACTTTTCTTATCCCACATGCCTTGAATTCCTTACCTCCAAAATTTAACCAAATTAAGACAGTCTATAATACCTTGAATAGACCCTAGACCATTAATAAACTCATCATTAAGTGTGTTGCCGAGGAAGAAAAATTAAGGGAAAAAAATAAAATAAGTTTTTTTACCTAACTAAAATCCTTACCTAGTAAGAACCCAACCCATAAGAAAAAGAAACCTAAATCATATGCTCCAAGGAATAATCCTTTTAAATCTTAGGATGCCTAAAGGCATGGTAATAATAATAATACCGGTCATAAACCACAAGTGGGAGGCCCTAAAAGTTCTATTCATAAGAATGTAGAGTGCTTTCATTGTCAAAAGAAAGTTCATAAAAGGAATGATTGTTATAGGTTCATGTCTTGGTTAAAAGAAAAAGGCAATAAGAAGGGTAAACTTCTATCTTTAGCTTGCTTTAAATCAAATTTGGTTAACGTCCCTATAGATTCGTAGTGGTTTAATAGTGGTTCCATAAGTAATGTTGCAATTACCTTGCAAGGGTTGTAAGCAAGAGGAAACCAAGTGAAAGAGAGTCCAAGCTTAAAGTAGTAAATGATCTTGAAGTTGTAGTTGAATGCATAGGAGATGTTATTTTATGTTTAGAAAACTCTATTAAGATTATATTGAATAATGTCTTTTATGTTCCTAGTTTTAGATGTAATTTAATTTCAATTTCCCTTTTAGATAAGCTTGGATATAAATTTATTTTTGGAAATGGAAAAGTTAACATTTTATTGCATTCTAAGTCCATTGATTTTTGTGTTCTTGATAATGGTTTATATAGGTTACTATTAGTCTTTGATAGTCCTTATACTTCTTTGAATGTTAAAAATATAGTTCCAAAAAGACCTAGAATTAAGGAAACATCATCAATGTTATGACATAGGAGATTAAGATATATATCTAGGAAATGAGTAGGGATGTTAATTAAAGAGAATATATTTCCTTCCGTAGATTTTGATAATATAGACTTATGTGTGAGCTATATTAAGGGTAACCAAGACTAAAAAGAAAGGTGCTACTCGTAGTTCTAATCTTTTAGAGATAATTCATACTGATATATCTGTACTATACTCTCCCGCTATTTGTAGTTATTGTTATTTTGTCACATTCATTGATGACTTTTCCCAATATAGCTATCTTTATTTAATAAAATAAAAATTTGATGCACTTGAAAATTTTAAAATTTTCAAAATTAAGGTTAAGAAACAACTGGAAAAAGTCATCAAGATTGTGAAATCTAATTGAGAAGGTGAATATTATGGAAAACAAGATGTGTTTAGGAAACATATAGGAACATTTGCCACATTTTTACAAGATTATGGAATTGTCCCATAATATACAATCCTTGGTAGTCCTGAGTAAAATGGTGTCACTGAAAGGCATAATCGAACTCTTAAAGATATGATGAAGAGCATGATGAGTGAAACAAATTTACTTGAATTTCTTTTGGGTGAGGCTATTAAAATTGCTTTGTATATCCTTAATTGTGTTCCTAACAAGTCAGTACTTAAAACACCATTTAAGCTTTGGACAGGCAAAAAACCTAGTCTTAATCATTTTCGAGCTTGGAGTTATCTTTCTAAAGTGAAAATTTATGATTCATCAGTGAAGAAACTTAATCTAAGATTTGTTCATTGTTTTCATAGGGTATCCAGATTGTGTACAAGGATACAAGTTCTATTGCCTTATAAGAGGTACAAAAATAGTTGAGTCCATGGTTGTAAAATTTCTTAAGCTTGATGTTGTTAATTTATCACCAAATCCAAGGCACCTTGAACATAAAATGAGCCAGCTTCCATTACCATTCCACTAGTTTTACTTAGTTAGATTATTGCACCTCCATCTATTCATGTTGAGACATAATGATTAAAATGTAGAGTATGACCAAATTGTAGAATCTGTTGTTGTTGTTCCTATTAAAAACCATCAATCTGTTTAATCCATAGAGAAAATCCCAATTTGAAGGTCAATTAGAAGAAGGAAGGTAGCAATTTTAAATGATTATTATGTTTATCTTGGTGAAAGTGAATATAACATTAGGGATATTGTTGATCCAACTATATATAGTCAAGTAGTAAATAGTTAATAGTTTGATTTGTAGTTGAATGCTATGAATGAGGAAAATTTAGTCTATAATCAAGAATGAAGGATGGGAACTTGTTAAGCTTCCATAGAATTGTAAGGCAATTAGTTGCAAATGGGTATATAAAACTAAAAAAGATTCTAGTGGCAGAATTGAATGATTTAAAGTAAGATTAGTAGCTAAAGATTTCACTCAAAGAGAAGGAATTAACTACTCTGAGACCTTCTCATCAATATCTTCTAAAGACTTATTCATGATTATTATGGCTTTGGTTACACATTTTGATTTAAAGCTTCAGCAGATGGACATTAAAATAACTTTTCTAAATGGTGAACTTGTGAAAGATGTATACATGAAACAACCTGAGGGATTTCAGATAAATAGATTTGAACATCTAGTGTACAAGTTATGAAAATTAATATATAGTTTGAAATAAGCATCCCAGCAATGGTATTTGAAGTTTGATAAGTTGATTACTTCTATAGGTTTCATAGAAAATAAGGTTAATCAATGTATTTACTTCAAGGTCAGTGAGAGTAACTTCATTTTCCTCACCTTATATGTTAATGATATTTTATTGGTGAGCAGTAGTTTAGCTTTACTACATAATACCAAACAAATGTTGTTTAAAGCTTTTGACATAAAGGATCTTGGTGAGGCATCATTTGTTTTGGGTATTCAGATTCACAGAGATAGGATTCTTGAAAGAGCCTACATTGATAGGATCTTAGTAAGGCATAACTTCTAACTTATTGGGGTTGTTTCAAAGAGTGTAAATTGATAGGATTCTTAAAAGATTTGAAATGCAAAATTGTAAAGCCAAGGATGTTCTAGTTGTGAAAGGTGATAAGTTTAGCAATAAATAGTGTCTAATAAATGAGATAGAGAAATAGTTAACGCAAAATGTTCCTTATGCAAGTGCCATAGGAAGTTTAATGTATGCTTAAGTTTGCACTAAATCAAATTTGGCTTTGTGGTTAATATTCTTACCAGGTATTTATCTAACCCTAAAGAGATCATTGTGTGCTACTAAGAAGATTATGAGATACTTGTAGAAAACTAAGAGTTATATGCTCATTTATAAGAAGGTTGATAACTAGGAAGTAATTGGGTATTTAGACATAAATTTTGTTGGATGCTCTAATGATATGAAATCTACTTCAAGTTACATCTTCATAATGGCTGGAGGTGCTATGTCCTGGAAAAGTACTATGTAAACATTGATAGCTTCTTCCACCATGCAAGCAAAATTTGATCCCTGTTACGATGTTGCTTTACAAGCTATTTGGTTGAAAAGCTTCATTTTAGGATTACAGAACTTCATTTTAGGATTACAGATTATTGATTTTATTGCTAGACCACTGAAATTTATTGTGACAACAGTGTTGCGATTTTCTTTACTAAAACAATAAAATTTTAGTGGATCTAAGCATTTGGAGTTGAAAATACCTCACAATCAAAGATCTTGTAAAGAAAGAGGACATAGTTGTAGAGCACATTCATACAGATGCTATGCTAGTGGATCCCATGACTAAAGAACTTAGATATACAATTTTTCAAAAGCATGTGAGAACATGAGAATTGTGAGTTCTTTTGATGTCTTTGGTTAGTGAGATTGTTTTTATTTTGCCTTAATTTCATTTTTATTCCCTCTAATATATAATTTGTTTGCATTTGACCCCCCTGAAACATAAAAATCTATTATGGTACCCCTAAAATTAAAATTTGAACACTTTTGATCCTTTTGTCAAACCTTCCATCAAGGTTGATGGAAAAAAGGAAAAAGAAAAAGAAGGAAAAGGAAAAAAAGAAAAAATGAAAACTAAAAAATTGAATACATAATTTATTTATTTATTAAAATAAGAAAAATTTAAATAAAAGCAAAATAGAAAAAAATCAAATATTTATTACTAATTGTGGTAAATAATATATCAAGATATTTAAAAAATAATAAGTAATTTATTTATTTTTTAAAGAAATTAAAAATTATTAATTATATTAAAATCATATTTAATTATCATACTAGATAGAATAATTAATCATTAATGAATTTGAGTATATAATTTATTTTATCTTTAAAGTATAAGTTATTTTTATAATTTATTCATCTAATTATGAATTTTTTATTGAAATTTTTTACATCAAATATCCCTCAAGAAATTAGTTATTATTAAAAATCATTTCAAATATGAAATTAGTTTACACACTTTAATAAATAATTAATTATATATTTCATTATTATACCAAATGAGTATGTTTTTAGTTTTAATTTATTATTTATTAAATATACTCAAATTATTTCAACCATACATTTTTTTCTCTTTTTTATCACTGTTTTCTTTCTTTTCTAATATATCAAAACTCTCTTAATTTGAGTATATTTAATTTATAATCTATTAAATTTAAAAAATATATTATTTAATATATAAATGAAAAAAAGTGACTAATAATTTATTAGTGTATAAATTAATTTTCTATTTGGGATACTTTTTAATAATTTACTTATTTATTAAAATGAGAAAAAGAAAAATAAAAGCAAAAGAGGGAAAACTCTAGAATATTTAATTAGCAATTATACTAAATAATATATCAAAAATTTTAAAATAATAATAAGTAATTTATTTATTTTTTATTGTAATTAATAAAATTAATATTATTTTAAAATAATTTTTAATTTTAAATTTTAAATCTACCAAGACACATAAGTCATCCGAAATATGATAGAATAATTGACAATTAAATGTATTTTTATCTATTGTGATGAAATAAAGGTTTAAATTTATCCTAGTAGATTTAAAAATTTTAATTAAATATGCTTTTAAAATAATTAATAATTTTATTAATTACACTAAAAAATAAATAAATAAATTATTATTATTGTAAATGTTTTGATATATTATTTAGTATAATTTCTAATTAAATATTTTGAGTGTTTCCTTTTTTTCCTTTTATTTTTTCTCATTTTAATAAATAAGTATCTAAATATAAAATCAATTTATACCCTAATAAATTATTAATCACTTATTTTTATTTCTATATAAATAAGTATATTTTTTAAATTTAATATATTATAAAGTAAATATACTCAAATTAAGAGGATTTTGACACACCAAAAAAAAGAAAATAATGATAAAAGAAGATACAAAAAATATATGGTTAAAATAATTTGAATAAATTTAATAAATAATAAATTAAAAAATAAAAATCATACTTTTTTGGTATAAAAAAAAAATATAATTAATTATTTATTAGAGTATGTAAACTAATTTTATATTTGAGATAACTTTTAATAATAATAATTAATTTTCTATAGAGATATTTGATGTAAAAATTTTTAGCAAAAGAAAATTCATAATTAGATGAATAAATTATAAAAATAACTTACAATTTAAACATAAAATAAATTATACACTCAAATTCATTAATTACTAATTATTCTATCTAGTTTAATAATTAAATATGATTTTAATATAATTACTAATTTTATTAATTTCTTTGAAAAATAAATTATTATTAATTTTTAAATATTTTGATATATCATTCACTAAATTAGTGATTAAATATTTTAAGTATTTTTCTATTTTGCTTTTATTTTAATGAATAAATGAATTATATATTTCATTTTTTTTCCTTCTTTCTTTTTTCCCATTTTTCCTCTTTTTCCATCAACCTTAATGGAAAGTTTGATAGAAGGACCAAAAGTGTTCAAATTTAATTTTAGGAAGATTAAAATAGATTTTTATTTTTAAGGAGAACTAAATGTGAACAAACTATATATTAAGAGGATTAAAATTGGAATTAAGCCTTTTATTTTTATGACTATCTTTTATGTAATTTTTCATATGTTCCTTTTCTTATATCTTCACATATGCTTGTTTGTACATTGATTATGAATTTATGTTGTCTTATTGATACATGTATCATTTGATTATAATGTGCCAATATTGTTATAATTATTATAAGGGTTAAGACTCGGTATCAATTGTTAGTTTTTAAGCTTAATTATTTGTCTTAAAATTAGCACTATTTTAGGATTTTTAAGATGATTCGGCTGTGTATTGTCAGTTAATTTCTCATGATATGTGAATTTATTAGAGAAATCACACCAACATGAAAGATAAGCATGATTTGATCACAATTTTTTGATGTTGTCTTTCATGTTACACTATTACATCAATAATTAAGTGTATGTAGTTTATGATATTTTGTAACCATAGAAGCTCTTACATTAATAAAGAATGTAACTACTACCATGATTTGGTATCATTGGTTATATAGGCTTAATCAAATCTTTAGGCATTTTATTTTTAGGATGGCGTATTTTTAAAATTGTGGTCACTTATATTTAAAATTAGTCCTTAACTCGACAGTTATTTTTCAAGATAAAATATTTTATAAAATAAATTAATTACAATTAATGTTGTCCAAGTGGAGAATGTAAAAATATTTTTAATGAACTACTATTAATTAGGTCTTTTATTTTGTTTTATTTAAATGAGCTAAGTTTGATCCTAGACTTATAGTTTTAAGTCCAATTTTTGTGATTACTTTTATGGAATAAAAATGTCTGGTGGGCTATTATATCTGCAACAAGTATAAACTTTAACTAACTGGACTTTTGATAGATGATCTAATGGGTTTTTTATTTAATCAAGTTAGGTCTCTATCCATTTTACACTCTATTCATAACCACAAAATACTTTGTAAATTCTGGTGCTCCATTGGTTAAAACTCGTAGAAAAGGTAAGGAAGATCAAATATTTATTCATCAATTAATTTATATTTCATTATACCAAATATAGATAGACTATTTATTTTTTTGAAATCATATATTTTATATTCTTAATTTATGTAAATATTTATCTTATATGAACAATTTTTGCTTAT